>DWQT01001840.1:0-15577 GCA_018244895.1 Myscelus amystis hages
AGCGGTTGATGCGACAATAAATATTGTGTCGCAATAAATTTACCAATTACAGACACTCGTGTTCACACAGAGACATTAGATGTATACACTGAGTGTACGGTGTATAGTGTCGTAGTCTGAACCGGCCTTAATAGTTAATACTCACAAATATGTACAAGACTGTATGAAAATATGCCTCCTTTCTTACATACTTACCGTGTTACATGCTGGTAGGAGAAAAAAAACAAAACACATTATGTTATGGAATACCTACATAGTTGGTTCGAGATTATTAAAATTGGCCAGTAACAATTCAAAATCAGAGTTTACGAGTACGTTTTACTTCCTTTAAGGCAAGCGTCCTTCATGCTAAGGGAACATGGAAGCA
Source organism: Myscelus amystis hages (assembly GCA_018244895.1). NCBI lineage: Eukaryota > Metazoa > Arthropoda > Insecta > Lepidoptera > Hesperiidae > Myscelus > Myscelus amystis. Next base: position 368 of record DWQT01001840.1, read on the forward strand.
TCATTGTACTGACTTATCACACTAGCGGAAGTATTGCGGAAGCAGCACGATTGTCTTGTTACCTTTTGGCGAGGGGACACTGATCGTGCATCCCTGCATAGTATACTCATAAAAATTAGATGAATCAGTTTTGTTTTGATTTTATTTTAAGAACGTATAAAGCTTATTCGTTTTTAGGTACAGGTGATGGTAATGGTCAGGTACTATTTCCTTTTTCAGTTGATTATTTTCATTGACTGACATGTTATCTAACTCAAAGAAATAAAGAAAACGAAAAACTAGAGAACCTGTAAAAACATTTGCATCGTTTAAAGTTGCAGTAGTTATAGATGGCAGGTGCTACAAAACGTTTGGTTACCGAATAAAAGCGATTTAATGATGGTGTATCTTTTGATGTGGTGTTTTATCTGTTCGGTGGGCGTGTCCGCGAGGCGCGAGTCAAGTCGCGAGACAATGATCTATTTTTACGTGGTGCGTAAAGAGGCGGCCACGTGGCCAGCAGCTGCGCAGGCGCACGTGCCGCGTATTTATACTGCGCCGACGCCGAGCGACGCCGTCCGCCCTTTACCAGGATACTCCTGATATACTTGTAATTGCTGTTTTTTTATCTATGTTGGTAGAGTATCAAATGGTCATTGTGGAATCAAGAGATTGTTCTGCGTGAATGAGGGAAATGAACAATTAATTGCCAACCTTTTGCTACACGGCAATATTGTTGTTATCCTTTAAAAATTTTTTTTACGTCACTTCTAGTCCAATGGTCTCAATGCGGCTTGGTCTAGTAACAAATCGCTCGGCTTCAAGAGACGATTACTACCATTATATAAACAAACATGTTCAGTTTTTCTCATCTGAGTGTCCGCAGATTATCTTCATTTTTTAATCATTCGTGTGGTTGTTATTGTCGAGGCTTAGTGTCCATAATCAAAACATTTTATGCAGTAGTACGAAATATTTTCAGTACCTATTAATGGAAGTATTCTGTTCGAGATTTATCTACACATGTAGAATTGACTACAATAAAGTATTAACTATAAGGGTGGTTGCAAAAGTTAATGCAATATTATATTAAGCTATTAATTTAAAAATCAACGCTATAAATTGTCGCACTGTGGAAGTATTATCTTGAACAGACGGGTGAAGTGGTTAAAGTGAGATAATTTTCTTCAATCCGCAATTTAGTAATCAAAGTTGGCAAACGTTAAGTGTGCACTATTATGTCGAATGACAGGAAAATAGTTGAAAGCGAGCAAGCAATGCAAGTATTTATGTTAATTTCGTACGTCACCGTCATTCCTGTACTCGGGTGCGCATTGTAGTTGCCCACACTGGACGCTGTCACGACGCCGATCGGTCGACACGTTAAATGCAATGCTTTATTTAACGTTTATTTTATGTTTACTACATTTTCTACTATTGACTTTTGCATATATGAATACTAATGATGAAGTTATTGAGTAACTTCGGAGTTTTATAAATTTCATTACAAAACGAAGAATATTTACTAGAATAATTGGTATTGCGGTTTGAAGGGCGTGGAAGCCCGTCCACGTGAATAATAGAGGCGAAAATTCCAGTCGTTAAGAGTATAAAGCATCTGTGATCTACCTTTAAAGGACGGATTCTTATACTAACTGCAGGCGCACTAATATGTATTAAATGGACTAATATTACCAACAGTTATATTTCCGTAGTTCAGTTACCAATTAACAATGAAGTCATTCACACTAACAGAGCGACTCCTACTCGAGATTGCTGTTTCACTTTTGCTGCTAGACGCATGAAAAATTGATAACAATGTTAGATAATTGAATACTGGATTGCAGTACATTGCGCGAATCCCTTCCTTGGGGCTCTGGCTATGCTGATATAAATAAAAATGGTCATGGGGTTGAAATACACACGTTAGAAGATTGTATGTTTAATGAGGTGTCTTAAGCTTAATGTTTGGTTTTGAGAAAAATTTCTACGTAACTAAATATATATTATTGACTTCAAAAACTGTAATGAAAACTGTCTGCTAAATAATGTACGCTTATATAGAATAGGCGTCGGTGGAAAGCGACAGGCGCGCGGCGACCGGACGGCGAAATATGAACACCCCCGAGGGTTATTAATCTGCTCAATTATTATGAAACTGACGCACACTCTGACACATGTCTTCTTTGTCGCATCCGTTCCTAACAGGGTTGTCGATACTTATTAGATAGGAAAGTAAAAGTAATTTCTTGTGATAACTTTCTAGGTAATTAAATATGTAACTCGCAACTATCTAAGCAACTACTTTAAATTTATTTATGTGCAATATTTCATTATCATTATTTGTGATTCAAATTCTTGCAAACTGCGCAATGCTGCCTTTAAACTTTCTAACAAACTGTGCTATTAATCGGTAAGTTCTGATTGTTGTGGTAGGTTTGTCGTAGTGGAACATGGGATAATTTAAGGTGGTAGAAACCTCTGGTTCGACTCCGACGGCACCACCGCCGCACCTCTGGTAATGAGACATACTCTTGCAAGGCATTCCAGCTTAGTCCTCAGGGGTAGCGGCGCATCTGTGGTCGACCTGAGATAGGAATCTAATCTTACCTGGGGTCGATTACAAATGTCGATGGGCGGCAGTAGCCACTTACCATCAAGTGGACTGCATGCATCTGCTACTTCCATATAATTTAAAAAAAAGACAGAGACAGATATAAACGACAGCGACTGTGACAGTAACAGAGATAGAGACGGAAGCATAGCCATAGATAAAGACAGAGAGTGACAGTGACATAAATAGAAAGAAAGACAAAAATAGAGAGAGAACCAGAGACAGATGCTTATACACAAATATGGGTACGTTCAAAGATTTTACACAATTATAAGTAAAACACATATTTAGCCTTTTACGGCATATCAATTTAAGAGATACAATTACAATTATAATAATTGTTTATTATAGAGTAATTATTACACTAAAGTTAACTGAGAATGTCTCGGGTCGCCTGCGATTTGGGCAAACATGTGTCCATAGAAAATGTAGGAAACAATATTTTCATGTGTCGGTAGATAGTAAACAAGCTCACATACGTGCACTTCCTTTCAGTTTCACGCGTTAATGTGGAGGTTCTCGGACGAAAATAGATGTATATGTAGCGGCACAATTGCAGGTGTACTACATGCTGGAGTCCAGCAAGTCCCTGGCGCTGCCGCCCGTCCAGCGCTGCGTGCGCGCCGCCGTGCAGCGCGCCGCGCGGGCGCTGGCCGCGCGCGGCGCTACCATCTGCGAGGTCGGCGTTCTATTAATTGGTTCATTATCGCAGATTTGATTGATTGATTCACTATCGCAGGTTTGATTCATTGATTCACTATCGCAGCTTTGATTGATTGATTCACTATCGCAGATTTGATTGATTGATTCATTATCGCAATACAACTATTACTAGAGCCAATAAGCTAAAACTTTGTTTTTTGTTACTTGGGCATGAAATGTATGTTGAAATTTTGTATAAAAATTTAAATTTAAATTATCCAAAAATTTACAGGAGAAATTCGAAGAACTAGAAGATTCTGTAGAAATGGCTGTGTCAGAATTCTTCTCGATGAAAGATATTCCGAATATGTTGCAGGATCCAGCTAATCCTAAGGTACAAAAATGTTTCTTATTGCAAACGTGTTTTCATTATGTCATATTCGCGTTCAAATAATGTTACGGTTACCGTTGCATTATATTTCAGGGTTGGTTTAAACGACCCTAAAGCATTTGATATATAATTTGAAAGGAGGTAGCGGTAGCCGTGTGCGGTACTGTTTGATTATGATAAGAAGTGATTCCGCTGTCGACGGTGCAGCAGGACAAGCGGCTGGCGGCGGAGCTGGCGCGCTGGGCGTGCGGCGCCGGCTCGCGCTCGCTGCAGACGCTGGGCTTCGCGCTGCTCAGCCGCGACGCGCTGCTCGTGCCGCGCGCGAGCCGCCCCGCCTACCGCGCGCGCGCGCGCCGCCTCGCGGAACGACTCACGGTACCCGCACACTCGTATCACACTACTTCACTCGGGGGCCAATTGTAACGAAAGGCGCCAATTGTAGCGGATTTCCTATTCAATAACTTAAATTTTATGTTGTGGGTTACTATGACTGAAAGGCGTGTGCCGCGCGTGAAAAGCGTAAGCCTCTTTAAAATATTTATAAGTAATCGAGTAGTATATCTGCTACAATTAGCGCCACCCGTTACAATTTAAATTTTATATGTCTCATCAAGTTGCCATGTACATCGTCCTAACTTGCCTTCTTTGTTGCCCGACAACTGCATAAGGTGGTATGATGGTAAGACTTGTCTTCATCAATGAATTAGAGGAAACATATATACATAACCATCACGCCAGCTCCCTAGCGGGGTAGGCATAAAGCACCGTGCCAAATGGAGGAAATGATCATGTTCTTTCACCCTTTTAGTGGTCGGACCTGTCAATCTGATGGACGAGGTCTTCTCTCATAGTGAAATGGATTTAGACCATAATCCACCACGCTGACCAACTGCGGGTGTAATAATTACAATATTTAACAGTTATTTGTGGATATTTTTCTTTTCAAAGTTATGAACATCCAAATGAACAGTTCAATGAGTGAGAATCGTAGCGCACTAGACCGGCGAACGCTATGAGGTGGTGAGGCGATGTGGTAGCGAGGTGGTGAGGTGGTGAGGCTTGTGTGTCAGAGCACGCTGGGCGAGGACGGCGTGCTGCTGTACCCGGCGCACTGCGGGCCGGCGCCGCGCCACGGGCAGACGCTGGCGCGCGCGGCCGCCGTGCCCTACGCCGCGCTGCCCAACGTGCTCGGGCTGCCCGCCGCCGCCGCGCCCGCCGGTCGCCACCGCCGCCTGCCGCTCAGCGTACAGGTCCGGCCGTATAGCGCTGTCTATTTGTATGAATGTAGTGATAGATGTTTACAAACATTTCTTTGTACTGTGTCTGTGTATAATATCATTGCAACACTTACAGCCTAGTTTCCCCGTAACTTGGGAACCTATGACCCTATTGAAGTTATTCTGAAATGTTGAATGTCAAATATTCATAATTATTATTATTGTATGGAACAGATCATAGCAGCACCGTATCAAGACAGGCTCTGTCTCGCGGTGGCGAAGGCACTTGAAGAGGAATTTGGAGGATGGCAACCCCCACAGTGACAATATCTATGTGAAATGTGTTTGCGTAAAATGTGAGGGACAAAATGAACCAGAAGGTACTGTAACAATAATGAAATTTATACATGTTCTTTTCTTAAGGAATCACTTTTTTAATGTATATTTATTATTATAATATTAATTATTTGTAATAGTGTTACTATGTATTATGTATATAAAACCACAAGTATGGCGTGGTTCGTTTTTTACATGGCAACTTTAAGTTGGTTTTATTGTTACTGTGACATAAATTTAATAAAAAAAAAAACTATCTTTTTATAATCAATGTAATTAATCGATATTCACATGTATCGATGTGGTTCTCTGTGTGATATATTCTTATATAAATATTCACAAATATGTATATACCAATAAACAGTCGGTGTAAATTCGTTTTGTCTATTTTTAAGAAGTGATGATATCGAAGTAATCAAAATTATTTGTTGTTAACGGTAGTTGAATGGATTTGTAAATATTTTAAAGAAATATTGTCTACTAAATGTAACTATTTTCATCTTTAGTATACCGATAGAAAAGAATGAATTTTCGAAAGTAATATACACACCTAATAATAGGTAAATATGATTTTTATTGCATATAAGGCTTGCGTTTGACAACAAACTCACCTGATAGTAAGTGAGACAGTCTAAGATGAAGCACACACGCCTGGAAAGTGCCGGTTCTCTCTTATTTTACACTTATACTAGCGACCCACCCCGGCTACGCACGGATCCTATGCTGATGCCGAATGCACTACAGAAAAACTGTAAACGTATTATACATATAAACCTTCCTCTTCAATCACTCTATTTATTTAAAAAAAATACATCAAAATCTGTTGCGTAGCTTTAAAGATTTAAGCATACAAAGGGATATAGGGACAGAGGAAGCGACTTTATTTTATACTTTGTAGTGATAGCATAGTTGAACATTATGCTCTTTACTATAGTTGCCCTTAACATTATATACTTTAATCTGCATTAGCTTGTGTCAATCAGGACAGGCGAAGATGGTGGCAGCAGCTGTAGTACACTTGAGGCTTTGTAAAAAAAATATCAACCTCAACTCTCATAACTATGTTTCTTTCACGGTTGAAAAGCTGCATCTAAAATTAAATGTCTGGATTGTATGAAATGGGAATTGATTAATACCCGAAAATATTCAATGTAAATATAAACCTCATAATACATTGCTACTAAATATTCATAAATACGCCGTAGGACTGCTCTGTTAACTACTTCACGTATAAATGTATAATCGCAATGAACTCTCCCGCCTTTTTTATATATTTTAAACATTTGTAAGATGCTTATGTAATACGACAAAAAATAATACAATAACTATTTCCATAAAGATAATTTATGTTATAAATGAAACTCATAACTTACTGCCTCTGTCATGAAATGAATTATATACTTAAGTACTTAAAATTATTTCAGTCTTGTATGTTTCTATTGCCTGTCAAATTGTAGTTATGCGCTTTAAGTGATATTCGATTTGGGAATAATTTGTAAAGCACTCTTTGTAAACACCTTAACATGGAATTGTTAAGAGAAAAATAAATGACGCCCTCGTTATTGTTTTGTTTTATTTATAAAAACAGCGATAGCCAAAATAATGTTCCTTTTGCCATGAAAATGCCATTTCGGGAAGTACAGAAATATTCATTATGGAAGTAAGCACTGAGATTTCCTAAGAAATATTGGGGTTGATATTTCTAGCTTCTTTCTATTCAACTTGTTACGAAAGATCAGCGCAAATAATTCCATCATTGCCCCTTATTTAATATCCCTATTTTACGAATACAAGGATTAACTTGACAATTACATTGGTATAAATAACACACTATGGTGTAAATAATGGTATTTATAAATGATACATATTGGTATAAATAATATCTGATAAAGATATTGGAAGTATCGAAATAGAAAAACTGTTTAGATTTAAACTGTGTAATACTTTAAGCATCTTACTTACCTAAAGGATAAGCATTCATTGAACGAATTCCCAATCGTATATATACCGTCAACATGTAGCTAATCCATATCTTAATTTTTCTCTTATCATCAATTGCTATGCTAATATTGTTGCAAAGATTATAAATTGAAAATGAGAAATTCAGCAACACCATATCTTGCCAGTTTCAAAATAAGAAAACTCATAAATTTTTGGTACTAGCAATACAAACTACTAAAAGTAAATATTATACTGTCATACGCAGCACTCCTGCAAAATTCCATCAATTATTCATATTTCAGGAGACATTGTCAAAAAATATAAATAAGTGAGTAACAATATCAGCTTCCTGATTTACTAAGCTTACTTTAGGTATTCCTAGATATAATTTTAAATTACGTGTGAAATTGAATCAAAGTTGTTTACTAGAATAACCAAATAATTCTATGAGCCAACAATCAAGGCCATTGGTGTAATCATAATATATCTACTTTAAATTCATCACTTGTCACAAAAAGAGGTCCATTAAGACATTTGGCAGTACAGCGTAACTAGAGATGGTCTATTTATGAAAAATTGAACTCAAATTCGATTCGATCGTGGGGGAATGTTAATCGATTTTGATTGACTCAGAATAGTTAGAAGCAATTTGATAAGCGTACCTGTGATATTGATATATCATTCATTATCTGTGGTTAAAAGTGTAAGCTTATAAGACAGAAAACAAAAAAAAAGATATCGTCTTTAGTCATGGTAATTAAATGTTGCTGTAAAGCGCAATACACACTGAGCCCGCCGGGCGGCCGACCTAGGTCGGCAACTTTTTGTCGTCGGGCTAGTTGGCGGCTTCATTTATTGCAAGTCGGAAAATTTGGCAACTGAGCTCAGGCGTACGCAAGCCGCCAACATGTCGGCGGGCAACGCGCGGGCGCATGTTACCGACATGATTCTTTTATTATAGGCCGCCAGGTTGTGTCGGCGGGCTGTATCGACGACCCGGCGGGCTCAGTGTGTATTGCGTTTAAGCTTTAACTTTTCCCGCCGTTTTTATTTTCAGTTATTTTGTACTACATAAATTTAAGAATTACGTTCGAAGAATTATAATTTGTTCTGTTGCGCAGGGGTTTTCTTCTAATTGTGGCATATTGTTTGAGTATTTAAATTAAATGTCGCCCTCGCTTAATTAAATTGGTCACTGAAATCATTTTTTTAAGGCATTAATTTTACAGATACCACAATGGGCGAGCTATATGGCCCAATATCAGATGCGGAAATACGTAACAGACTTGTGAGACATGGCTATCCTGTTATGCCAATCACAACATCGACGCGAAATCTGTTAATAAGGAAAGTTAACTTACTTTCTGACAATAATTTCAAGGTGAGCAACGCTATGGAAAGCAACAAACAATGCGCGGGAATTTTTCCAAGGTACTCAACAGGTAAGCGATTTCGTTATTCTCTTGATAAAACAATGGCTATGAGTAAAAATTGCTGCGCTTTTCTAAATTTGCTCACGGGACCTACGTAATGTATTGAATATATATTTATACGATTACATTCAAATGTACTTCGATCAATACGAGCCGTCTGCGAACGTTATCGATTCTTGGATAACGAAAAAGGCTAAGCGGGGAATGATTATAATTTTTTTTACAGATACCTCATCTATCGACACAATTGACTCAATGTCAGATGCAGAGCTTCGCAGGAAACTGGCTGAATATGGCTACCCTTTAATGCCAGTCACAGCAACGACAAGAAACGTATTAGTAAAGAAGCTGAAAGGTCTACTAAGCAACAAACAAATAAACTGCGAGAGCATTAACAACAAATTAAATAACAATCATTCGTACTCGACATGGTATGACAGTAATCTTGATGATGAAAGAAATTCCTCCAGCGCGTATTGGAACAACTCTAGACTGACGGATTATGTTTCAAGCTCACTTCAAGCAAATGGTATTGTCTCGATAAACTATGATTACGCTACAATATCATCCATTTTATCTTCGATAACATTTTTGAGCTTTGTACAATATCCTATCCGATTTCATGATTTTGTCTCATTTTCTGTTAATTAAGCGTTATTCGGCATCGCTGCGTTCGTAAAAAGCGGGATCTTATAACGTGACATGCAGGTCTGATACTGTGTTACTTAAAGCACAAGCCAAGATTTAAATATTCAAAATAAACATTTCTTTGGCAACTGCTCATACTATTTCGCAATAATACGATATCATAAATCAAATAAAAACATTAATTTTTGATTATTAATTGCTCTTGTCATACATACGCGTCGGTTTAATGATGATAAAATTAAAATCTTTAAATATCATTAAGCAAAGTCATAATATGAGCTAGCCTTGACAGTCGCGTTGTCTTAAAAAATATTAATATGAAGTATTGTGTATTAAAGTACAAAGAAACCGTTTGATAACAATTGTAATATTATATATTAATACAATATCATGAATTAAAAATTATTTTAGAATTATGTATCGCAAAATCTTTCTTTAAAAAAACATTCTAGGTAGCTTTTACTATTTTTTGATAGCAGCAACACTGACAACCAAATGTAACGACGTTCTTAGCGCGTGCGAGATGACGCGCCGGTGAATTTTATTTTTTAGAATTGATGTCATATTCCGTTCTCACGCCGAAACTAAGGTGAAATAACATCGTTCGGCCGCCATGGAGCGTTCTCGCGAGTGACAGTGGTATAAACTCGTTCGTTATTTTTGCAGATTTCGCAATGGCCGATCAAGTCGATTCAATGTCAGATGCGGAGCTTCGCACCAAACTCGCCGAACATGGGTTTCCTATCATGCCAATCACGGCGTCCACCCGTAAACTGTTAGTGAAGAAGCTCAAATTGGTGCTCGACAACAAGAGCAAGCCGCGCAACAGCGTGGAAAGCAAGATCGAGAATACGCGCTCGCTCGCGAGATACTCGAGCGGCGAGGACTCCGACTTCGACTCCAGCAATGTTAAGGAGCGCCGCGGACGCCGCGCCACCACCGGCGGCGCGATGCTGCCGCCTATCACCAAATCGCGACGCACCCCATCCAAGAAGGACTCGCCCGTGAAACGCGACGATAAAGGATCAGAGTCTGAAGAGGAGAAGTCTCCCGTTCGCACGCACGAGGAGGTGGAGACGGTGACCACACGGCGAGTGACCCGCACGTACGCCGGCAACGAGCACGAGGACTACGAGACCGGCTCCGACAGCGACGTGGACGCGGACAGGAAGACCTCGAGCCCGTACAGAAGCAACTCGCGGTCGAGCGACTACATCTCGAGCACGCTGCCCACCACTGACGCCGCGACCAGCCCAATGGCGAAAACATCCATATTCTCTCGGCCGTCTCTCTCGCCCACTTACACGTCTACTCTATCCTCTTCTGATCACTTAAACTCGATACGCTCCCGACTTGGGCTCACTTCGTCGCTCGCGGACCGGCCCGCAGTCAGCACCTACACATCCACGTACGCCAGCACTCCGTACCAACCGTCCACCTCCACTGTGGACGAAGCGGATTCACCCTATTTGAGCAATTTCACACGACGTCTGTCGGCCTTGAAAGCCGACCCTCCTAAACCAACATCCTACTTAGACCGGGAACCGAACAACGGAAGCACATTACTGCCACGCAGGTCTTACATCACCGGTCTATCCAGGTCCGATGTGGTCGATTACAAAACGGCCAATGATAGGAAATTTTTGAAAAACAATCTCGTGTCTCTTGCCCTCGTTGTGTTAGTTGCACTTTTTTTTTTTTGCTTATTTTTTATGTACATAGTTAAGAGGAATGATATAACATCTGTGGCAGATGACCAGAACAGTGCAATTCCGCTATGTCAATTGAATATACCAACGAATAGGCCGGGAATCAATTGTGTTCCGAAGGAACAGGTCAGCTACGCCAAGGATTTGCTGAAAGTGATACATCCGGAGCTGACAGCCAGAGCGGCGACATATAAATGTGGGAAAGCCGGAGCACTGCCATATATGACTGAACGGGAAATTCTGGACATGGCAAGTGCGAGAGCCGAAGCCATAGATCCCAGCCAGTGTCGCATGGATCTGAACAATTTGCAAGTTTTGCTCATAAACAACCCAAGATGGGGACTGAGTGTTATCAAGCTCAAGAACCTGTATACTAAAGATGTTGAATATTCAACACTCACATCCACTGATCTGGTTGTACAGCAGAGAAACAAAGGAAGTATCGCTTTAATGCTCTCGGACCCCTCCACTCCGCTGTCATGCTTATTTGTCAACACTCTTTATTCCGCTGGATCTACAATTATAGTCATCGGCCTCATGAGTCTCTTAGTATTCAGCTTGCATAGATTGTACAGATTCTATATGAACTATCAGAAGAAAAAAAGTGAGGAGGTGTACTCTATGGTAGAACAAATTATTGATGTAATATCGCAGGAGACCGAAGATAGCGGGGAACCGTACATATCAGTGGACCACGTTCGCGATACCTTAATATCACCACAGAACCGCGAGAAAATGTCTAGCACCTGGGATGCAGCTGTTAAATTTATCCAGAAGAACGAGAGTCGAGTGCGCATGGAGGTGCAGTCGGTCGACGGAGAGGACTGTCGAGTTTGGCGTTGGATTTCTTCGAGCAGCCCCAAACGCAGCGCGGCGTGGCAGGGCCAGGCGTTCGAAACGCAGGAGGGCTCCGTCAACAACCTCACGGTGTCCCCCACGCCCTGCTTGAAGATCCGGCACATGTTCGAGAAGAACGACGCCAACCCGAACCTGCGATCGGTCATTCAGGACGCGATACTGGAGAAATGCGACCGGTGCAACATCCTGCACATCGACGTGGAGAGGACGTCGTGTTGTGTGTATGTGAAGTGCGCGACGCCGACCGACGCGGGCGTCGTGTACCGCAGCCTGCACGGCTGGTGGTACGAGGGCCGCCTCATCACCGTCAAGTACCTGCGCCTGGAGCGCTACATGCAGCGCTTCCCCAACTCCCCGGCCACCGGGCCCTACCTCAAAGCGACCCGCCCGCGACGCTCCTGGGACGAGTAGTATACCGACCCGTTTCAAACATTGTTTGTTAACTTAAAAGAACACTGACATTGATTGTCTTAAAATATCTCGATGGATTATTTATTGCGAACGTTGTATTTCATTCACTGTTATCCTATAGACAGTTTTGATTGTTTTTTTATACATTGATTTGTATGTGCAAATTAGTTTTACAATAGACATTGCTGAGAATGTAACTTGGTTACTCGCTTCGTATTGGTGGTGTTTTTGTGTTCACGATAGATGGGTTGTTTTAATTGAACTGACTTCTCGTAATTTTGGTTAGCTTCACTGTGTCTCTACGTGTAATAGGTACCTACTCATAATTGCATTGCATAATAACTCACGTTTGACATATAATAGTACAGTGAATAGTTGGATCACAATGTTCTAGAATGTTACTGCCACACCTCTCGACGTAATTTGTAAATATTTGACATCACAAAGTTAATTAATGTAATTTCTATTAGCTTAAGTCGTAATGGCCTGTAGCTGTTATTTGAATTTTACTGTTTTGGAGGAGAATTATTTTTTAAAAAATTGTTAGATTTTAAGTAGGATAAGTTTCTATGGAGTTTGATATATATTGTGCACTACATTTGTTTATCTGCTAAAATGATGGTTAAAATTTTCAGTGATTTCTTTATTTTCATGTAATGCATTTGTTACTATATGTAAAGCTCCATAAAAAACTTGACTTTATTTCTACTCGCCTCTCAAGACTCTGGTTAATGTCTTATTTAATGGCGCATAATCTGATACTGTGTTTATTTCCTTAGATTGACATTAATTTTTATTTTAAGTATTCTTACTAACTTGATATTTACTAGCCTTATTTTTATGGATTGATTTTCACTTTTTAATAAATAATGTAAGAAAGAAATTTGTTTCATTTTTATTTTCAAGATAAGGTTTCCCGGATACATATAAACTAACCTACATTTTGCACATCTTGTATTGACGGCTGTTATCAGTTATCTTGAATAAATTCTACACAGATCTGAGTCAGAAAATCTCTGATGTCTGAATTATGCTCCATCTTTACTTTAGCCTCCAAATCTGTAGTTGTTTTTTTCAAACTTGTAATGCTGAGTTGTAACTAATTTGGTCAGGTAGTTATGGACAACGTAAAGATGTAACTGACAACTTATTGATTAAAACAGTGCTATATTGTCATCCATTAAACTACAAAGAAGGAAAATAAGAATTTATTGTTTTATTATTTCATCATAACTAGATACTAATCTTAATCTATATTAATAAATAAAATTGGAGTGTCTGTTTGTAATATTAAAATAATTGCTTTTTACTAAATGCATAATATGTATGTAAACATGGTACATATACCAAAACATTTTTTACAATTTCTATCTGTCTGTTTGTTCCGGCTAAACTGTGGAACGGCTGCACTGATTTTGACGGTACTTTCACTGGCAGATAGCTGATGTAACAAGGAGTAAATGAAGCTAATTTTATATTGCAAATTTTAACAACAACTTTTTTGTCAAATTCAATTGCGTATGAAGCTGTGGGCATCTGTAGTTTAATAAAAGAGACTGCAAATTATCATTTCTGCCACTATGCTATGATTGAGTGCGGGATAAGAACTGAAACTTACTTTTTATTACACATCATAAAAGTAGTAAAACGTCATTATATAGCACCATTTAAAATTACTTCATAATAAAAACCTGTCTAACACTAGGTACCATACCTCCATAAACCCGTGATATCATTTGTTTTATATTTAAAGGAAAACATATGTGTAAACTAAAGCTCATTTATCAAGTGTATAAATGAGTCAGTATATATGGTACTTTTGAAACATAACCTATTTTAAACCAATACTTAAATAGTACACCTACAGAACAAAGATAGTGCATATTTGAAGAGTTAAGTCAATATCACTGCAGTCTTAGAACTTATGTACATACAACTTTTTAGCTATATATTACTGGTACATATTATATTAGGGCTAAGAGATAAATTTAAAAAAAAAAAAACAAATATTAATAACTATAAAACCATTATATTTTTAGAAAACTAACACAATACATGCTACATAAACAATATTTTCATACTAATAATGAGCTTCAGAATAATATACATAACTGTATCATACTATACACATTAAATGCATTTTCAATAACGGTTAACAGGGTTGGGGGAATTTTACAAATAGATTTGATTCTATTCGCGCCATTTAAATAGACTTCCTACTTCCATCACCACTGACAGATATATATGTCGCAGAGGGCGCCACGGGAGCGCGCTGCTACCAGTCGAAGAATTTTTTTAATTTCCTTCTAAAGATGAACGGGCACACGGTTTCGAATGTTTACTGCTCAACTTATATTTATGGATTCCAGATCAATCTATTCATAACGAATAAAGTTTTAAAAGGCCTTCTGTTATACCTTTATGAACATAATTAGACTTATCAACTTTGCGTTTTACATTTTATAACGTAAAAATACCACCCCAGAACGATAACGTAAAACATCTAAAGTACATTACAAACATTTATAATATTTCTGAAGACTATAACATCTTCTCGAGTTGGCCGGAGCCAACTAGGGCTTAAAACGGAAAACCGTGAAGCGAAGGTTAGGGAGATGACAAACGTTACTCTATCATAAGGATCAGTTCGCGATGGTGCAGGGTTCAGTAGTGCAGCAGGCGGGCGAGCGCGGCGTAGCAGCGCCAGCGGTCGGGCAGGTAGAAGGGCTCGAACACGTGCGGGAAGGGCGCGTCCCAGCCCGCCGCGCGCGCCACCGGCGCCTCCAGGTGCAGGAAACACTCCTCCTGCACCGCAACACGTACATATCAAGTTATTGCAAACATCACAGTTTAATTTTATAACTAAAATTTAAATCACTTGCTAAAACAAACACACTTTTCTTTTGCCGCTCTCTCTCTCTCTTTTCGTGTTTCAGAAACCTAGCAAGGTACATCGACCATTTGAAAACCTAGCAAGTCCAAAGAGTTACTAGGTTTTGAATTGGTTAAAGTGATTTGCTAGGTTTTAAAG
>DWQT01001841.1:0-15574 GCA_018244895.1 Myscelus amystis hages
TTACGGCGTACAAATTAATGGTGTAAGCTTATAACTAATTATAAATTATTTACTAGTGCTTAGTGATTATAATGAATTTATAATTTTGTGTTAGCTTGTAATATGTTGTGACATAAATGTGTGAAAAACAGATAATACTTATTTATACTGTGCTATGTTTTTTTTTACAATTAAACCAGTACCGAGCTTTTCGAAGTCAACTTGAACCTCAAAAGAAAACAAAGGTCGATGAAAACGCTGCAAACACCGGTAAATATTAAAGCTCTGGCAACGCTCTCCGCATGCGTAGAACCTCCCATCCGCACACGTGATTACAAGCGAAAGAAAACATTCAAAAGACCAACACGTGTACGAACGGAAGATGTAAACAAATCTCATCAAGACAAATGAGAAGGGGAAAGTAAACCTAAACATAAGACGAGAAATTTGAATTTGGAACGCTCACGATGACATTGTGGGCTAGTGCACCTCGGTGAGTTTTTGTTTTTAATTGAATTTTTAACCAATAACTACTGCTTTTTATTTAATGTAAAAATGTTTATATGAATTAATAAATACTTACTTAATAATCTATTTATTAACTTGAGGACAGTGCGTTTGTATTTTGCGCACACATTGAATTTTATTAATTGAATTTTGTTATGTTTTAATGTAAATGTAAATATAATGCGTAGTTTTGAAAGCTTTGATCCAATTGAGGGTTGTAGTTGACTACCACATCTTTTAATAAAATTACTGTAGTCACTGTTATCATTGTTTTAACAATTTTGTATCAGTTCCGTTTGACCCAATTATTTTTCAAATATGTATCATTGTATTTTTCAAATATCTATGCTATACTTAAAACCACGTAAATAGTCAATATCGTAATTAGAAAAGGTTGTAGTCATAGACATACGAGTAACAAGGCTTTTGAAGCATTTCTGAATTCGGAAGGCGAAAGAAATAGAAGATGAGATTCATTTGAAGTATACAGTTTACCTAACCATTATCACACCAGTCGAGCACAGCCTTTATGCATCATTCCGATACCAACTTCACCTTGGTACCTACAGCCGCATTGCGCAGCTCTGCTCGCGCCAACTTCAGACCACAGCAAGCAAAACACAACCAATATCGGCAGGAGAAACCAAACAGCCCTTAAAATAAATTGAAGAACATTTTAAAACAAACAACAGGAATCAATTAATACACGTGTCTGAAGAGAAGTGGAGTTAATGATAGCACGAGAAAAGAAAAGAAAGGATTGTTAAAAGAAACCAGATAACAGACCAAAGTAAGTGAGATGTCCTTACAAAACGCAAAGAAAAACGCACGCAATTTCATTATTTTTATCATACTACATTATCTATTATGCTCTAGTTAGTAATAACTTCCTAAATATCATCAACGTAAGAAATCTTTCTCAAATAATCACAAAAAGCTTGTTTGTTTATTTTTCTTTAACTTACATCGTGTAACGTGTATTAGGTTGTATTTAAAGTGTTAATAGAATCGATGATACTAACAACTCATAATCTATAAAACTTTTATTTAAGTTTACAATTATACCAGCTTTCATCCATACCATCCGACCCTTCCATAGTTTGATATCAATCATAGAAGTGTCCTATCAAAAGTCCTGTATAAGTGCCCGTAACATATTTAATCAGCCAAATCGATGCATAATTGCATAGATTACGTTATAAACCATTGCTCGTAATGTATCAAATATCCATTGCGTTACAAATATAACATTGTCTATGTTATCGCTTTCACTCGGACGTTGACATCAATTAAAAATATAGCACACTTAGGGTTGCCTGCACTGCGTCCGATCGATCGTGCCACCGCGCACGCGCCCTCAACCCTACATACGTCAGTGGGCGACCAGCGCGGGTAGAAGGTAGACTCCGTCATGCCGAAGCCGACTCCTGTCGAGGACCTGATAATCCCACCTCAAGACCAGAAAATATGCGGAACTATATGCGTCTGTCAAATGACAGCAGTGCTTAGTGCTGTCGCTATAGTCTATCTCACGGTCGCGATATACATGCCGTATACTCGCGCGATCGCGTCAGGGATAGACCCGACCCCCATAATGTGTACAACGACGAGAGCCGTGAACAAAGAGAACTGCGATTGGGGATCGTGCGGTGAATGGTGCCTCAGCAAGACCTCTGGTGCCTGCATCCAGATCTACGTTAATGTCAGAAAGAACGGCTCGTCCTTGCTCCTGTCAGAATGTGGAAGCGCAGCGAATAAAACATGCTACGGCATAGACCAAGAGAACGCTAAGAAGTACCACTGCATCCGCGACGAGTGCAGGAATTTGACGGGCACGTTTAACTGCACGGAAGGGAAGTGTATCAACATAACGGATGCCTTCGAATGCGCTTTCAGAGACACAGATCCACCGTTAAAGTGTTCGGGGAGAAGAGGAAAGATTACCTGTATAGATGTTCACGGATTGTTTTCATGTAACAGAGGAACGTGTAGAAAAATCAGAACACCCTATAACTGTGACCGTCGCTGTGTTGACATTCCGACTCGCAACAAGAATGTCATTGTGTTGAGTGGGGACAGGGTGTTTTTGGCTCGATGCTCCAAACTAGCTCAAGAGGATGGAGGTGATGTGGTCTGGACAGATTCAGGGGAAGAAGTTCTAATGTTGTCATGTCATGCGGTTCACAATGGCACATCAGGAGTTGTAGCCGTTGATTGTATTAATGCTGCTTTACTGCCTCGTACAGAAATTGCTGATCTCACGAATTTCACATACCTCCAATATTTGTACACCATACGAGCTGCACCTAACCGATTAATAGCTCCATCTGAGGTGGAACTCACATTAGCAAATGACAGCCGTTTGATGATTAATTTAGAAGGCTGCGTCAATACACTCGCAGAGGAATGCAAGGAGTTCCTTAAAGATTACGGCCGTGATGGCACAGATCATAACGCTAAAGCTAGGTTCCCTTGCTTCTACACTGAGAACAATCCAGATACGGTCGTTGCAAGATTTGACTTGGATGCTACATACCGTCAGTTTCTCGTCGCGTTGGTGATCCCCACAGTTCTTGTTGTAGTGTCTTGCATAACCCTTATGTGTTGCCAAAAGACTATTGAAGTTGGCGATGACGCCAAAATGAGGTTCAAGGGTTGCGGCGCCGGTCAGGCTGAGCTGCAAATGCATCCGAACGATCCTGTTTCTCCCCTCTGAGATCAGTCACGTGAGATATTACTAACATTTTGATTTAAAAGATTTTTAATTTTACTACAAATCTTATGATAATGTCTGTTTTTTTGCTGTTTCCCTATCGTTTCGAACTCAATGCCATCAATACCAGAATGTTATGTAATACGAAATTTTCAGCCGTGAACACATTCTTCGAGCGATAATAAAATTCAAATATGGGACCTTGACACGCTTGTGTCGTGACTCGAGTATATTTCAGGAACGTGGATATTCGTTTTCAATGGCATTCAATATTATGTCAAGTGTGTATTGGAGGTGGCGGTCTGTGATTATCGTACTGCTGCATAGTTACTGCAGATGTTCATTTTTAGTTTTATCTCCTTCACGGTGTCAATTTCATTGATATTGTTCTATCTAACAGATTGCTCATTTTGTACATATTATGATTCACACATGTAATAATAAACTTGGTGCTTTGTTCATGAGCAATAAATGATAAATTGTTTAAATATTTTGTTCTCGTGTAATTATCGCGAATGCAGTAAAAATAATTGAGCAAATCACATTAGCAAAATGCTTAAATTGACATCTATTTATTTGTGTCTGTGTTATGTAATTTTAAAACTTTCAAATCTAATAGGCCTAATGGTGTATACAATGATTGTATTTTTCTTTTCCAGGCGTTCCCCTCCTCTGCGAGGGTCCGGCTAGCTCACTAAGAGACGACTAATTGCTTCCCATGCTTTTCGCATAAAGCTCCCTTAATGTCGACTATGAGTAGATCACGTACAAGCCTCTCACCAGCAGCTTCTGAGAGGTCTACACTACCAATGGGGGCATCCGCAGAACCTGGAAGCCCAGAATTCAAACCTCTAGAACCGACAAGGGAGCAGCTATTGAATCAATTCTACGAGCGATTCAAATTCTACACATCGCTCGCGCTTGGCACGTCAGCTATACTCGCCGTGTTCGCTTTCCTCTTTCTCATCCCGTTCGTGGTGGAGCCAGCGATACAAACAATTCTAGCAGAGTTCGTGCCTGAAGCGGGCATATGTTCAGTGTCAGAACACGTCCACGCGGAAACATTGACAAACTGCACGTGGGCATCTTGCAGAGAAGGGTGCACGACAGCGCATACGAAGTGTCACAAAATCCGTGTGAATTTGGCCAGAAAGCCGTTCGTCGAAAACGCACCAGTACCGACTGAGTGGGACGAAACTGATTTACGATTCCTCATAAACCCCGAAGGTTGTGGCTACCCTCCAAAAGTTAACTGCTCAGTGTTCGCCAATGATTACGCCGGACCAAAAGCCCCTAAGATATTCCCTTGTTACTACAGTGTTACTCGACCAGATTTGGTTGTCGCTAGATACTCGTGGGATTCCACGATTCGGGGTTTGATTTTAGCGTTGGTGCTGCCAACTATAGTATTCGTCTTCAGTTTAAGTGTTCTTGCCTACTGGCACTGTCGCTGCTGCGAGAGAGCCTGCAATAGGAGAGTCCACGCTGAATCGTACACAAGCAAAGAGGAGTAAGTGTCTGATACATTTAATTTTAGACTTAGAAACCTAGTGAATGTTTTAGATAGACACATTTCCGATCATTAGAAGTAATTGAAACCATTTCTATGGTATTTAACATTTCAAATCCACCTGGAAGGGGAATGAAAAGTTACAGCCTAACCAAAACGGGTGTTGTAAGGTGTGCTATGTTTAGTAATGTTTGTTCTTATATCCTGGACTTGCAGAACGAGTAGCAATATCAAGTTCGCTCCTGGAACAACGTAGTACCTACCATAGTTGTATTGGAAGTAGTCTTTTATATCAAGTACGTCTTATGAATGAATTGCACAGTGCAGAGTGTACGAACTAAATCTTCATTAGCTATCAACCTAACTAAATATTTCATAGCTATTGATGACTCTCCTTCACGATTCTATTTCAACTAATTGTTAATACACAGTTTTTAAATGTCTTTTCTTTATCTTTCTTTTAAATCTTAGCTTACACGACTTTTGAAAAATCAGCGTGAATGACTGGCATCAATGTCTTATTTATTACTCTTGACACTGTAGAACACTGGCAGAAGTAGTGCAATATTAGAGCACAGATCCTAAGTAAAGAGAATTATTTCATCTGTACCATTCTGTCTCAATTTAGAGAGATTAAGAGATTATTTTACTATTTCTTTATTTACATATATACGTAGGTAAATAATACTATCTTTCGCCTTGTTCACTTTCATTGGTTCAGTTTTGTATGCAGTTAGGCTTGAAGTGTTGTAAACCATATCAATAATTTTAATCATTTCAGCTTTGCTTTTGATAATAGTTATTTTGAAGTTCAAACCTTATCTTATTCTACATTGAGCTTCAGTTTGTATACTATGGATTTCAACATAAACATTCACAACCATCAGTTCAGACAATTCAAAATAGTTTCTCATGTTACAAAATAGCGTCGCAAACGAATTTCAATTTGGCAGATTCGAATTAGAATCTGCTGATGTTCTCGAACTTACGAATTTCAATTTTGCTGCTTCACCAATTGCAGCAGCAAGCTGCTCTGCGAGCTGGACGATGACCCCAGCGATGACGTATTCTGACGCCGAGCCAGCACCGCCCGCCGCCGCGCGTCCCCCCGCAACGAAGGCTATACACAACTCTGAACCGAAACCCCCATCACCGCTGTATAATGCGGTGATAATCCCATGGATGTTGAAGCCATTCGTCTTATTTAAGCAACAGCACCTGTCGTTCTTGTTTTGTTTTAAACGACTTTTATGTTTCCGCCACATATCAATCGCTTTATAAATAATCAATACTTCGTTTGAATCATAAAGAGCATATTAGTACCTGTCTAGTGTACTAACCAAGTGGCTTGGCAAGGTTAATTTATTAGGATCAGATAAGGCCTTTGATGAAGCGTATATTTGGTCAAATACTCTTCATGATTCAAACGATCTATACAAGAGTTTAACAGTTGACTGCATAGATATGTGATTTGAATTAATTACGAGGGATAAGCGTAAAGCGTCAGGGTCACCAAGGTGTTTTGAATTTAGAAGCGTGACGTGCTAAGCTTTGCGAAGCAGTGAACAAAAAAAAGTACACCGTCTCTTAAACGAAAATGGAGCTAGGCCGGATAATTATTAAGGTTTATTTTAAAACGTTTATTACGGAATGCGTGTCTCTTTTGTTTTTGTTAGTGTTAAGATATAGATAGGTGAACAATTGAACATAATATTAATATTATAAGTAAGAGCTGTTTCAGATATTAGACGATATTTTTGAAAAGTGATCGAAAAAACGTACACAGACTTTGAGAAAAGGATAGCTTGTTTACGGAATGACTTGATAGTGGTACAAAAAATAATTTCTGTAGCTTATTTGGAATCGCGATTTGCAATGTATAAGTGCACTTCTTGGTATTTAAAAGATGGAAATATTAAAATTCTGGTAGCTGTACTATAATTAAAGCGAATTAGTTAAATATTCTAAAGTTTTCCAACTCATCCAAGTACATAGTAAAAAAATATTAAATAGAAATGAACTCATATTATGCATGTCACAAATTATCAAATAATATTGCCTACCTTATAATACTTTTTCTCAACGCTACAAATATTATGTAGCGAGTAATCCATTGCTTAAAGTGATCTCTATATTGCCTATTCTATTTGTCTGTCTGTCTTTAGGCTGTTTATTACTCCTTTAATATATAATAATTAATGTGCGTTTTTTAATTAATAAGTACTTGCTCCTAGTATTACAACATGATGTTATAATGGACATTTACCAAATCGTAGCTGGTTAAATTAATTCGTTTTTTAACAAATAATAGTATTATATTTTCGTTTAAACAGTGATCTTACTAGAATATGTGCCCTTTGTCCTTTGCCCTAATTTAAATGTATATTTGTTGCCACACCTTTAAGAATGGCAAGGCATCTATGACCAACCTCCGGATACTAATGCATACTAATTGCACTCATGCTAACAAATACTAACCAGACTACTGTTATCCGTCTCATTTTTGCAGTATTATTAATTATAAATACTCACCAAGTAATCCTTAGTAACACTTATCCTTACTTCACACTAACGATCTTATTTCTAAATAATATTGGAGGTTGGTTGGAATTTTAATGGAAAAAATATGTGAGGTTATACATCAGCAAACAATATATTATATTGCAACAGTATTTTATATGTGCTGTTGCATTATATATTATAGTATCAGCGTGTTAAGGTAAATCACTGTATATTATTTTGACAATAATTTAAATTATCATTATTGATTAAGTATAGTAATAATATACTCAGCACAAAAATCCAGTTACTCAGAAACTAGTATTTTTAGAATTAATTCAATTATCTCCAATTATCTCCCTATTATAGTAGATAGAACTATTTTAACACGTTTTAATTATTGCTTTAATGTGTGAATAGATTTGAACAGATTTATAATAGCTTGTAAAATGTAAACTCTGAATAGCTATACTATTTGGCTAAGTCTATAATCGCATTTTAAATAGAATATTAACAAAATAATTGCTGTTACATTATAATTATATTAAAAAGATGCCTTTAAAACACTGTTGGACAATGTCTGCCATGATTATGTGATAATAAAGCTTAATGTATTATACCTTTTACTATTTCTAATTACTATATTACAAATGATTGCTATTTTTTGTTACTAAAACTGTTGTTAACGTTGATAAATATAATTTTACTTGTGAAGAATTTTGGTGATATAACGAATATTTACATACGTTGAAAATGACAGATTGATTTATCTAATTCAGACTGTACTTTCAATCCAAAATAAATCAGCTAAAATCTACAGCCAGCTGTAAGGTGAAGATTAGGTACTATAATATTCGTTAGATCATTAAACATTAGCTTGAGACCAAAAGGTAGTTAAAAGCTTGTCAGTACAAAGTTTTAACAGCGGTTCAATGCTAAATGTATTTATGTAGATATTAGCTTAATTATAAATTATAATTACATTAATTACAACAATGTTATGTATGGTATAATTACTAACTTCCTTGCATGCTAGTAAATTAAAAGGAACAGCTAGAAACTCAACATATTAGATTCTATAAATAATTAGTACAATAAACGTTCAAAATTATTAATAATAATTCAATAAATCTGAATTTATTCCTTCATAGCCTTACAAGTCTAATGTAAATAATTATGACAAAATTCTAATTAATCGATATTATATTTTTATTATTCGCTGTGAACTTGATGTAAATAATGTACTTGAAAGTTTTTAAATTTTTGTCTCAGAATATATCTCCTTATTTAACATAAAGCTAATTTCGGCGAATCATGCGTTATGAGAAATAAAGCTTATTTTTAATGAACTTATATTTTATTTCTCTACTTTGACTTGAGCACAAAAGATGATTATGCAATAAAAGTTAATGTAAATCATAATATCGATCCTTTGCAGGATATTAAAATATACGTGTATATAGTTTATAAATGGGAATTTAATTCATTTTGACCTTTTCGAAAAATAAAATGAATATTATTTATTTTTAATAATTTCTCATTACTTTCGTAAACAATACAACAGTGTATAAATCACTTTTCACGTATCGCGCAATAAAAAAATGAGTATTCAGCGCCCTCTATGTAGTCGAGGCGTAACTACTTTATTACGTATCATTCGTGAATACGGTTAGTGCAATTGGTGATATGCCTTTTATGAAAGCTGGCGAGAATGCATAGAACAGATAATGTAGGGGCTATTTAACATGCTGTAAATAGACATTTATTGCTGTGAAAAAATATATTTTTTTGTATTTTAATTTTTTATGATCGCATTATGCAAAGGGAATTGAACCCACATAATCTCTCAGCCTTTTCGAGCTGGAATGGTAGTATTCAGTGAAAGTGACCACTAACTAACAGTAGTATGTCCCTTGAAGATTATAAAAAGACTGGTAAAAATATAAACAGACAGATAGCAACATAATCCAATATAGAACGGTTTAAAATGGTGCTTTTGTATATAATACCACCAGGTCTGCAAAGGGGTAGGCAGAGCCCTGAGTATCAAATCAGTGTAAAATCTCTTCATACATACGTAGATTTCTCTACTTCTAACAATAAAGCTGTTTTTGTATCAAAAAGATCGAACCATTGTTTATTGATAATCATGATAAATGATTATAGTAGCCATCTCGCTGTCATTAAGAGTATTTTGTAATATCATCCGATCTCAGTAGATAAGTCGTTGTAAGAGCGATTAACCGAAGAGTCACTGAGGCGAGCTCTGAAGAGGCTTAGCTATTATTATTGACAAGCGGTTATTGTCATGTTAAAGAAAGGATTGTTTTTATCGATTCTTAATGATTGCTCTGTTGATTCAATGTTTATTTAGCCTGACATAAACATATTTATAACACGTGCGAACAATAGTTATGATTTTGTGTTGAATTATGTACATATACGTCGACTAAATAGAAAAATGACATATTTCAATTTTTTTTGGAAAATGAGATTATTACATAAAACGAGTCTTCTATCAAAATTCTTATGTTTTATGTAATAATCTCATTTTCCAAAAATTTTTTAATGTCTGTTTTCTATTTAGTCGACGATATAGCCTTACTTATTTCCCGTAGAGTTCTTTAGGGTTTGGATAAATATTGAATCTACATTTTACAGTTTCTTTATATATCTGTTTCTACTATCATTCTTCTGTTTACAATATGTAAACAGTTATATAGTGAACATTTTACATCATAGAGCCTTAAAACTGAACAGTACAGACCTATAAAGTAATTACCTGTGCAATAAAAGTATTGTAAGCCTTTTCGGTAGCAGAGATTGTGACAAGCGGAGCGGAGGTAACAGTTGATACTGTGTAGGTACAACAGTATTTTGTGTTGTCGTGTCGTGATATTTTGTGTTGTCGTGTCGTGATATTTTGTGTTGTTGTGGTTGTATAGGCTTAAAGAAATTCACATCATATCAATATAGAAATTGCATGAAAGGTGGGTATTCCTACAATTCAAGTTTTTGCCTCTTTACCATGTTTTTCTAACAAAAATGATATTGGAGGTAAATACATATTGAACATTACTACTCGTACCTTATATTGGTATATGAATTTTGCCTTGTCTTATTTATAACATAATTTATCGGTGTGGAAATTTGAAAAATATTTTTGGCTACAGTATTTTGCCAGCACATGCCAAAACATGCTAGCTGTCTCTACTTCTGCTAATAAATAGTAGTGTGCACCACATCAACTGTCACAGTGACAGTGACAGTTAAAACAGATCTTAAATATACGGGATTGCATGAACATTGATTTATTACATAGAATAGGGGCAACCTTAAATGACTGCTTGAAAAAAAGAAGAAAACAAAGGAAGATACCTATCTGCCTCTTTTCTTAATATGTGATAAGATAAAGATTGGACACTCGCACTGACAGGATATCTTTGGCTCCCCTACTACGCAAGGTCACGTAATGTCAAGTTGAAGATGCAAGCGCTCCGTCCATCACTGTACACACCGGAAAAACCCGTCAATGTTTAAAAGGGTTCAACGACCCGGCAATACACGGAATATTGCGTTCTACTGCATTGCCGTATAAATTAGTAACATTGCCGTATGGTGTAATGGGGGCGCACCGCCATGTCTTACCCCGTGGGAATTTACTTTACTTTAATGTCAGTTCCATTTTTTTAAAGACATGAGTTAACGTTGTCGAATATTGCTCCTAATGGTAAATGTAATGGTAATTCCCGAAATAAAATATATATTTGTTATACATAAAAATATTTCTCTGTAAGTCCTTTATAGAATCGTAAACTATGCATTTGATCATGCGATGATCTTTAGAAAAGTTGTTGTGCATTAGCCCACGAAGGTTTCCGAGCTGGTACGAACAATTTACGACAGATGGCGCCACTGTTTTTCCTTGAAATTTATTTTAGTCAATGGCGTAGCAACGAGCGTTGAATACAGCTAGTTTGTTATATTTTCAGGTGCGTGGTAACCATAATCTATGATGGTAACAAAATACTTAATGGTCATGCAAAAATATAAGAAGTTATAAAAAATTAACAAATTTTAGAAATAATGTTATTATGATATACCTAATATCGAGATGTACGAGTAGATTCGTAAGTACATATATAATCACATATGTCTTTAATCATGTATTATAATCATAGACCTGTAGCATGCGTACAGAATTTATTTTACTGTAGTATTTCTAATAGTAGATATATCATAAGTGATTGTTTTGTAATCTCTCTTTAAATCGAACATTTAAAAACCTTTCAGAGCGTTTATTCAAAGTTAAAAAATATGTATGAATTCGCAGTGCATGTAATTGTATTTTGAATATTTATTCTTATTTCTTTATTTTCTTTTATGTCACCACTAATTTGCCAACAATAGACCTCTTGTACTTCAGGCACAATTAGGGTTGTACATGGCGAGTACAGAAATAGGCAAATAGGTCATACTGTGATAATTGCCGTCTGAACACCGGCTGCTACGTGAACACATAATTAGAGCATACAGGAATAGTCCTAAACCGTAACGGCTTCCGAACGTAGAACGGTCCGCGACTCTTTTAAAATTGTAAGCATTTTTAAAGCATTTTTGAAGAATATTTCTATTTTTTTTTAAACATTAACTGGCAAACAGGCAGACTCTGTTAAAATTGTAAGCATTTTTAAAGTATTTTTGAATAATAGAATATTTCCATTTTTTTTTTATATTATAATTGGCAAATAGGCAGACTCTGTTAAAATGGTAAGCATTTTTGAAGAATGTTTCTATTTTTTTATATTTTAACTGGCAAACAGGCAAACCCTGTTAAAATTGTAAGCATTTTTAAAGCATTTTTGAAGAATATTTTTATTTTTACTTATATTATAACTGGCAAATAGGCAGACTCTGTTAAAATTGTAAGCATTTTTAACGCATTTTTGAAGAATATTTTTATTTTTACTTATATTATAACTGGCAAATAGACAAACTGTTAAAATTGTAAGCATTTTTAAAGCATTTGTGAACAATATTTCTATTTATTTTATATTTTAACTGGCAAATAGGCAGACGGGGCACCTGATGGTAAGTAGTCATCGTCACCTATGGACATTGCTAACACCAGCAAAGTAATAAGCATTACCAAAAGTGACTTGAAAATCTTCCGTTTCCTTTTAACTGTTAATGTTCTTGCATGTAATGTCCGTTATTACTATTTTTTATCGCGATACTAGCTGTACCCTGCGCGCGTTGCTACGCCATAAACTAAAATAAATTTGAAAGAAGAACAGTGGCGCCATCTGTTGGAAATTGTTCGTACCAACTCTGAAACCTTCCCGGGGTCGTGCACAACTACTTTGCTAAATATCATCACATGATCAAATGCATAGTTTACGAGTCTGTAAAGAACATACAGACATACATTAATTTTTATATAATAGACAGTCTGGCGAGGTACAGTATGAGTGAGCCTTAACTTCGAGGCAGTCTCAACAGCTCTTTGTAGTATTTCCGCCGCCGAGGCCGGGAGCCAGTACACAAGAACAGCAATTTATACGCTGTATTATGTATTATATTTTTGTTTGTTACCACTATAAAAGTGCTATTTTGTGCGGGCATTTAGCTTTTCGCAGAATACTCATTGTATTTCGTTACATTTTTGATTGTCATGTTCTACGACTGTAAGCTCGTAGGAAATAGTTCGAGAGGGAATTATGGGGCAGTGTATTTTACAGTATTGTGAAGTATTTTCAGTCGTAAAACCCCGGTATACTATAAATTTTGATATCAAATGTGCAATATTGGGTACCGAGCAGACGGTTTTGTGTAGAATTTATGTGTCGTATTAAAAGGGTACTCTGACTTAATTATGAAGACGAAATGCCGCTAAATAGTTTGTAAATTACGAGTATAGCATTATCACTCTTACTTGTACGCCGTAAAACGCAAAATATGATTGAACTAATAATTTTGTAACATCTTTAAATATACCCATATTTGTGCAAATAAACGTCTTTGTCTTTCTTTCTTGTAATAGAGGTCTATAATAGAGGTCTACATTCAGAGGTACTAGAAGACTAGGTAAAACGTATTAATAATCTGAATGCATACTCTTTTATTTGTCTTTCCACAATCTTATCTCTTTAATCAAGGGTGTTTGAAAGCGTGAAAAAAAATTCAAGTCAAAAATATTATTATTATTATTAGCATTGATTTGCATTTATCGTTCAAAGGCATAGCGGCGATAACTTGACGCCTGCAAAGTAATTTAATTATCTATGGAATTACAGTGCAATGACGCTCCTCCTATGTCTCTGAGGATGAAACGGGTTCACTTCGATGCCATTCCAGATTATTCTAGAAAACAATACATATTAAGGATTTTTATATAAATTTTTAGTAATGTGCATGGACATTTTTTACTTCTGCGCGTAAAGTTAAGTATGCTTGTATGTATATATTTTGACATTTGCATATGCGGATTATTGTTTTCGTTACCGTAACAAAGACTCGGCTGGCTGTGAAATAAATTTGTCCCAAGAATCATTATTGTTGCTATTACCATGGGTAATTAAAATTAAATCACCCTGATATTTACAGTTTTGTGCGAGAAAATATAAACATATTGATACCTTTACTTTTTTAAATTGTTTTCTACCATAAACTCAAGTTTTATGATATTTTTATATTTATACATTGTTATGTTATTGTTAAGGATTATTATTGAGGCCAATCTTATAAGAACGACATATATACACATATAAGACATATATACACATATATACACATATAAGACATATATACATATATATACATATATACACATATATACACATATAAGACATATATGCACTTATAAGAACACATATATACAGTTACGTGTTTAAACAATTCCCTGCTTCGCTGAGATGCAAGTAGCGGAAGGCTAGACGGCGAGGCTTTAATTTCATTACCAATAAAATTACAGGACAGTGACATCCTGAGAGGTAGTAGCGATGTAATAGGCATGTATCAATCGATGTGTGTCTGTGTTGTGTATATAATATGTGTGTACGAATTTATGAATGGATACCTGATTCGTATATAAATTTGTTTGAATCAATGTTTTCTCTACACACTTTATATGGCTTTCGTGCTCTGCTACTTTGTTTTGGTTTCTTAAGATACTGCTGGATGCATACTTCACCACTGCATATCCAATTGGAGGTACTTCTAAAAAGGTAATACTTAATGTACTTCCAATTATATGCTACGCCACATTAAGCTACGAGTACATGAATTCAAAAACATTCTAACAATATATTACTTTATGAGTTTACAAATGCGATGCAAATTTTTATAGCATTAATTTGTAATACGCCAAAGTTCAAACCATACTCTTTCTTCAAAGTGACTGATCAACAGTGAAAGATTTTACTGAAACTATTTCGTAAATTGTGCGTAACTAAAACCGGTATTTGATAATTTAAACTATTTTAATTAATGATGCAACAACGGCATCTATCGACTGTGGTAGGAGATTGAAGGAGGTCGGAAAAAGTGTGCTTATTCGCGCAAGTGATTGGTTTCATTATAACCATGTTTAATTCATACAGCTTAGAACTTAGCAGAACTTAGCCGCTAAATTAAGCAGAGGCATAAAGCACCTTTTTGGCATTTTATCATAACTTCCAATTTACATACGGTTTGAAAAAAAACGCAAAATGATAGCCACGTTATGTAACGGATTTTTTAGACTATGTAACCTTGGCGGGAATCCAAGTGAGAAAAATTCAATTTGAACAAAGTTTAGCTTAAATTTATTAATCTGTCCAAAACCTTTTCCATTTAACCAGAAACATGCATTTCCTGTATAACGAAAATAAATTAATTTATCGTACAAATACTTTGGAAATGTTTACGTCGAAACAAAGAAATTCTGAATGCTTTTGATGCGCTACGATATCTAACGAAATCAGCCGCTTTGCAGTTGTGAAGCGTAGCGCTCTCGTAGAGATGTTATATTAATATGCAAGGGAAAATAGCCCGTCTAAGGCAACGTGGAGCCTTATAATTGTAGAACAAGAAAGACTGTCTGTCGCCATAGACTGTCGGCACACAACACGAGCTGTATCGACCGGTAGAAGCGACGCGCGCACTTATACGTGTGAATTTTAACACGAAAACATGATTTTTACAAAAACTTCCCACCAAAAAAACACTATTTTTTACACCTTAATACAAAAAAAAAACCATTCATTATTAATAACACCCGAACATTGTAATATTCGCAATTATATTGGTACTAAACGTTTATTTTGGTTATATAAAATTGCGCCAAAATGATTTATCACAACAATTTTATATATTAACGTATTAAT
>DWQT01001842.1:0-15573 GCA_018244895.1 Myscelus amystis hages
ATCTGGGGTCGATTACAAATGTCCATGGGCGGCAGTAGCCACTTACCATCAGGTGGACTGCATGCTCGTCTTCTACGCCATACTATAAAAAAAAAACTAAAACAGTAGTGTTATTCAGAACTCAACTTGTCCTACTTAATACAT
This sequence comes from Myscelus amystis hages, assembly GCA_018244895.1. Classification (NCBI taxonomy): domain Eukaryota; kingdom Metazoa; phylum Arthropoda; class Insecta; order Lepidoptera; family Hesperiidae; genus Myscelus; species Myscelus amystis. The sequence continues at coordinate 145 of DWQT01001842.1, forward strand.
CCATTCCATTCCTTAACTAATAAGCCCCTGGAAACAAAGTCGCAGGCGACAGTTATTCCATTATATGAGCCAAAGGACTTCGAATAATGCCTTTGAAGTGTTTTTAGGTATCGAAATACCAATTGACTGCATTAGGATTAGTGTTTATTTACGGGCGGCTATTTCAGTCCGCCTACGTGGCCCGCATAACAACAAAGCGTACTCGCTACTTGTCATCTTTATTGAGATAAATTATGAACCAGCAACTAGTAGACTTTCCCTAACCAATTGTAGACAGGATGTTAAGAAATTCGGTGTCACAATAAACGTCTGTCGATTATAATGCGATATATAGTTACATATAAAAGCTCTCGCTCTTTATAATGCCCCATACTATAACACGCTGAGTTACCAAGTTAATAATAGCACCGAATTTCATTTTAGAGTTTGAAAAAAGAAATCGCAGCGCTAAATCTTTGCACAAATCAAATTGATGATCGCGTTGAGCTCTAAGTGGTAATAATAAAAGTTGCATGTCGATGCAGGTTGGCAACTCTCCCGCCCTGGTGGTCGCCGGTGCAAACGTTATATGACATTATTGTGTCTGGGCGTCTGCGCCGTCTCGCACTGAAACGATGTTACAGCATACGAAACGAAAACATAAATTGTAATACACCGCATGTTTGCGCAGAATGGAACAATCATGAACATTTCTACTTATAGGTTAAATATTGTTAAAAATTAGTTGTGTTGACCCCTTTATTGTTCCTCTACTGGACTGAGGTCTCCTCTTATACTAAGAATGATTGACAAACTTTTATATCGCAGACCAATTGACACTAAAAAGTCCTATTCAAACAGTCCCATTAGAGGTTGGTTTCAGATGTCCTCGGTCGTAACGGTGACTGATTCCTGCTTGCTACTCATTAGGATCGTTCTTAGGGCTTCTGAAGGAAAATGTAATTTGACTTGTACCCCTAATTTGTCCTTGACCTGGACGAATAGCGCTGAACCTGGTGTTTGCAAAAAGAAAAATCCACCAGTTACCAATTGGCGCGAAAGGTACGAATTATTCCCTCAGCATTCGTAACGGCCTCTGTAATGCCCTCATTGTTTCATATTTAACGAATGACCCATTGTTTTAGGCGAACTGTGTCGATATCGAGTTCTTTTACATGACAAGCACCCAAACGCAATGCAAAACGGAAAATGTACTAAGTAGAACGACCTTAAGCTTTTGAGGTTTCTATTTAAATTTACTGACGTTGAAACAAAGATAGGGAAAACCTATTTTGATGTCCTGCAAGTATTAATCACCATACAGCTAGTACTGAATCTATGGAAACTAGGTTGAACATAAATACTCTTTTCCAAGAACAAGTGCACGAGCTTAAGTATTGAAAGTATTTAAAACAACCAATACACGTTGTATACAATATTTGAAATAGAGTCAACAGACGGATAATAAATACTTAAATAACTCATTATTTTATAGTTCGATCTGCCAACCAATTTCCATAGATAAATGTACCTACCAGGCATATATGGAAACTATGTCAAAACGTACGCATTTATCAAACGTAAACGCGGCATGCGTTTTAGCGGGAAATTTCCATTAATTTGACGGCCAAATTCAAATAGTTGATAACAAATAATTTATTGATAGTCGTAAATTTATGGGCGACCGCATCATATTTAATGGTCCCATAATTAGTTACATAATGGAATAACTTTCAATCTAATTAAAACCAATATAAATATGTTAAATAATAACGCATGTGTCATAGGTAAAGCCATCCTAAAAAGAATGAATGACGAAGTATATATGTAGATTACGACGCATGTTGTCTCAAATCAAAGTAATCTTCTGTGCGATTTAAATTAAACAGACAGTGCTACCAACCAAAAGACAAGCTTCTATTTTCAAAACCAATGCTACACAAAACTCAGACAAACGATATTCTCATAATATCGTAGGTATTATTCAAACACAACGACCGAACACTAAACACATTTGTAACGCGATACGGATTGACGACTCAATCGGATCGCCGAATCGATTTTTCCTCACTTCGCTGAACGCCGATTAACTGGTATCGATTTATTGACTGTAAACATCGAGCGGACATCATTAAACTGTTTGATGGATGTTTATCGATACTGGCATTTGTCTGTCGACATCTTATATTATTTTTATGTTGACAATATTTAGCAGCCTTCTAAATCATTCCTTAGGTTACATAAGTGCTTTATATTAAAATCCTAACAATTATATAAATATTCGTTTTTGTATTTTACATTTTTTGCCTTTGGATAGTTATTGTTTCTTTAGAGAAAGTTTAGTTAAGACATAGTATATTATATTCTTTTGCAGATTGACATACTTTTATTTTCTCACCCAACCTAACACTTACTCTTTTTTGACTCACGACAAATATTTGTATTAAGAGATATCTTGGTCCCGGGTATACATATGCAGTTTATCAGCCGCCTGTGTGTCACCACGTCGACCCTGCCTAATTTAGACCGTGTGAATATCCCGAGACACAATTAATAACTACACTATCTCAGCATAGACCAGCCCACGAATGCGCGCCGGAGCCGCGTTCGCACCCAGAAGCCACAAACATCTTATAATCTTGTTGTGACTTCCGTGACCAGAGCCAATAATGGACACAGCAGCGTGAACCATATATTAACAGACTTTCTCTTCTGCCGATAACAAACTAATGTTTCTCAATTATGCAAATGCATTCCAGTCGATGCAACACCATAAATTAATATGTGGCAAACGGGTGGCAACAATAAATCGGGGAGATGTATTGCCATCGTCAGAGGAAATGCCCATTCCACAATTAGCGGTGTCAGATAATTTCCAATAACAGAAATACCCGACAGCAAAGGAATTCGTTTTGCAAATATGTATCGGTGACTCGCAAAATACGATTGCGTGCAGTTCACCTGATTTAACTTGGTCAGTGCAGTCATGGACGTCTGCATACAATTATAAATTTGCATGAAGTTCTACCGTTGCTAACGTTCTAAGATTTGACACTTTATATCTCAACGTATGTGCCACGCCCTTTAAAATAGACCACAACATATAACAACGTTCTTAAAATCCTTTCCTTAGTTTATTTTGCGTGATAAACACATTTATCTAAATATTCTTCTCCATAGACATATTAAGTAACATCATATTGTCTTCAGCAATAAAGGTTCTTACACTTGTTTTAAATTATATTACTTAAAGTTACGTTTTAATATTTATCAGCTGAATCAAGTTTCAAGTTTGACGACTTTAAGAGCGTATTTCTTCGCGAATTTGGATTTTCGAATGATTCTCAACCGACTGCGAATTGTTTAATTAAGTGTGAAATGCTGAAAAGGACGGAGCAAGCTCGTATTACTTTTAGCCCCAAGATCACAATGCAGTGTAATAGTAAACTATTTACCAATTTGCACTCGTCAGTACGAAACTTCACACGATTCGTCCGTCAATATCAAAGGACCATGTAATAATAGGACTTAAAGTGGACTTAAGAGTCATTCAATTTGAAATCTTATTTCTCAACGTATAAAGTTTATCAGTCTGACCTTCGTGAAACGAAGATTGTAAGGTTCCTACATTGGTCTTCTCAAGACGATGTGAGACTTATTCAATTATCAACCTTAACACTTTGATTTACGAATCTTTTGAAACGCCTTCGTAAAGTGCAAAAACTGTAATAAGGGACAGACAGTTGATGTTGTCAATAATATCAACCAATCAGTTGACGTAAACGCGAATGGCGTCGGTATTATAGAGTCCCCACCGCGTACTTCCACTCAATTAAAAGTTGAGACCTAAAGTAATGACACGTCGATACCTTTTAAGGAAACATTGAACTATGTTGAGCTTTTTAGTTTTATAGATAGAATGGTTTTTCAACTATCCTCGAGACCCAATAGCAAATGTTTACAGAATACCTATAACTCGTGATGTTTTTAAATGCTTCTTTTAATATTACAAATACTTAATATTATCGTGTATTGTGTTCAAGTTCCATAAAAGATATCGACAACTTGAAGCTGCGAATACCTACTATGTGGCAACACAGCAGTACAACATTAATCCAGTTAAAACCTAACAATTTACCAGAGCTTTTGCATTCTCTCATACCCGCTCAACTCACAACCGTTCTAAATTTTATCTCAAATCGATCTCCTGATTACGATATAAATCTAATTCCACATTTAGATCGTGGTATAAATATAACAGCAATTGACGACAACTGCCTCTGACAAGCAACATAGCGAAATATTGTAGGAAATCCAGATTATTTAATTTAATTTGGTGACCTATAGATTGTCGGTATAATTGTAAAATAAATTCTACACAGAACTAAATTAAATCACATAGCACAACAAAATAGACCAGCTGAAGTGGCAGTAGGGTAGATATGTTTACTCACGAAAGGGCAAAAACTGAAGTAAACAAATCACAGAGCAAAGATTTCGCAAATGAAGTATGGCATGCAGAAGTTAGGTCGCGATTATACTCTATAGACCATGTTCATCATTAGACAGATATACACCTAAAGATAACGGCAATGACATCATTACTACACAACTAAATGGGGGCCACAATCTTAAGGATGCTTCTTTTAAGAGAGAAATAGGAGTTTCAAGTGATATGTAAATTGATGTGTATATCTTTTACATGTATTGACCTCATTACGAATGGAAGGGGCGATCCAAATAGCATAAGGATATGCATATTATAATATGTAATATTCGAATAGTTACATAATAATTTTAGCTTAATTTGATAACATGTATTTCTGATAACTAACGTCTAATACATTAACTATCGGATGATAATGTTTATGTGTCAAGTAACTCCAGGTTGTCATTTCCTATATAAGAGGCTAACGGGTAAGAGCCTTCGTAACGCGATTGCAGATTGCAAGCTATCTGTAAGGCTTGTTAGTGATACCGGGTGCGGCCGACGACATTAATAGAAATAATGGTTATAGGACCTTTCATACTAGACAGAGTGTAACATTGTAGCATCTGCTCGCAAATGGATCAATCATTAAAATAAATATATACAGGTTTATAGTTTTGAAATCGCAAGATGAACAAGTAAGGTCCTGCGGTCTTGTGAATTCTTTAAGCACCAAAATGCAAACCTTACTCTCGTGGTTAATAAAACTTATGAATGCGTTTCACGGTTTTTGGAAATTGATTACTTGACGAGCAAAGCTGCAGTCAAAAACTAGTATGTATCATGATACACATCAAACGAAAATTTAATAAATTACATTCCGTAAGTCCCTATAGATCTTACACTAAATTGATATTCTCATAGCAATACAATTCTAATTGCAGTACGATCGAGCTGCAAGTAGTACCTAACCTACAACACGTTTCCCAGCGAAATATTGTATGCCTCAATGATAATTTACAATTTATTAACTAAACTTGATAATTTTGCGATTTCACTCGCCATGGCTATTTGTAACATACTCGTAATTCTCTATCAAAATCTACTATGTGATATTGATGGACATTAGATTCATTAAGAATTATGTCGTGTGTAAAATGGTCACTTAAACGTGTATCAACAACCGTAAAGTCACATGTAAATTGTCAACATTATCGCTACTACTTTAGGCAAAGAGCGTATTGCGAGTCCAAGGCACGATAAAGAAATGTATTTATAGGACCGCCATGCAAATGAGCAATAACCAATTAATTGAAACTGAACATTGTACAACCAGTAGCGTCTGTTCAATAATATTACGACTCGCGGTCTTAGGGGCGATGCACACTGTCGACGAGTCTGCTCATTGTGGTACATAAATAAGTATTAACGACCCCCACAGTGTCCTGTCCTCATTGCTGCATTTAGCTCGCTTACAGCCATTTGTAGATCGTCATTTAAATAGCCGGTAAGCTTCCTCTCAAGTTATAATTTATTGGTCCTTTCACAAATATGACCAGCTTCATTCTTCAGCTATGTCATTAACTTTGGGTCTTCATCGAATAATAAGCAGCCAGGTCATCACTCGTCTTCAATGCATCGTAATTTGCGAGCGTTGAACAGTGCAACTTTTTGTGGCTGATTCACAAACTGTAACGTTCTAACTAATACGATTTGCACCGATCATTTCAAACTTGCCGCTGAATAAAGACATAACACTAAATCTAGAACTTGGCCCGTCAAATAACTAACGCTTAGTATCAAATCTAGAAAGTTGGCGCCTACATCAAGAGATTAAGATCTACATGCTTACGAAATCACATATTACCACACTGACTCGGTTTCTTGATACTAATATTAACTAATAACATCGAGAGACACGACAAAAAGCCTACACGAGTATAAAGCTTGGTTCACATAAGCCGCACATTGACGTAATATGTAAAATATTTACGCAGAAGTCTAAAGGTTCCTAACACGCTCCCATTATTAGACTCCCGATGACAAAGGTAATTCTAAGTGAGATAGCAGAAATTTACTTTTTTATTAATTTCAAACATTAATATTACTATAGACTGAGTTGCTGGTAACTGAATACTAAATTTGAATGAAGTCATGTTTTAGTGGATAGTTCACACAGATCACTAAATATCGTAGTACTGTCACCGCACGAAAACACCGATGTTAAAATAATTCATAATAAGTTAAATTAATACCATCATTATGGTAATAGCTGGTAATGTACGTCGGCTTCGTGATTTAATGGTCTTACAAGCAAAAAAAATAAGATCGCCTGTTCGCTAGCAAAATGTAATTGTGTTACCATAGCAACCACTGTGATGGAACTTGTATCATGCATCAAGATTGGGTGTCTTTTTGGTTCAAGTTTCATCAAAATCGGACAGTTCGTTCGACGCCGCACCCATTTCAGAAACTGCGGTTAATTCTTTATAACTTAACATTTAATCCTGTGTGCAGTCATTTATTTATGAGTATCTCAATCTATTATTAGATCGCGATTGAATAGGAATGTTAAAAATGTACTAAAAACCCAATATCCATCTTGCCTATTCGACATTCTGACATAGATAAATGCCAGCAGCACTTAATGTTTCCAAGGAATGCGACAAAGCGAGATATTTGAAAAACTTATCCAAGCATTGTTGGACTGCAGCATTACGAGTAACATAATCGAGACAATAGCTGGTATTCAATGAAACCCGTACAGCGGAAACGTATCGGTCGGTATTGTGAAACAAATGGACACTGTGCTTACAAAACACCGGTCCAACTTAAATATGCCAATATCAAGTCTACTGCTTTCTGTCTCTGCTCCACGTGAACCGGGAATTCCAATAAACTTGAGTTTTAACCACCTGCGCTCTCGAGTAATGGTCCGTCAAGATCCGTGAGTAATGGTCTATTAATGGGGCTATAAAATTGAAGGATCAGACCCTGGACAAGCAACAGATTGTCGGAAGCGCTGCAGATATTTGCCATTGCCATTGCGCAGTTTGGTTGATACTACACACGACAACAGCTGTAGGTTCACGCACACATATACAGACAATAATACTACCGCTAATAGTAATGGCACATATTTTTGATTTTGGAACAGGCGATTTAAAACTCATTAATTTTGCAGAAAAAATAAATAGAAATGGAACTCAATAAGTGTTCACTGTAACCTAAGTGGATATCTTTGACATATTATCTTAAATAACTTCATTACCGTCTCCGAAATTAGTCTACTTTTGAAAAACGTAATAAAAAAGATCCTCAAAATATATACCAATTCATGAAAAATAAAAGAGTACTTTATTGTCCATAGGATGTAATTGGGTATCTGTTTAAACGAAGATTGACAGTGTTCTATTACCTATGACTGTACGTAAACAACAGATTCAAATATCGAGATCTTTAAACAAACGAACTGCGCTGGCAAGAACCACAAGAGCGACAGGAAGTTCAGTCACCTCGCTTCATTCTGTTCCTAAATTCTACGGGATTTCGTCTTCGGGTCCAAGGCACACATTAACGGGAATATATCACCGTGAATTAGACACAACCAATGGAACTTTCACCCAAACATAATTACAACGAACATACGAACTTCATAAAGTACTGGGTTTATTGCCCGACTTCTGTCCCTTCCCATTGCTTGTCATATTACCGGACGGAATGAGAATGATTCTAGAATGATCTTTAACTAACTACATCCGAATAAATGAATAATATGAAATTGGTGTTCTTATTATTTTGTTTTCAATTATATTTTTGTTGCTTTATTTATTTTATAATAACAAAATCTTATCCCAAAAACATAAATATGCGTCATAATAGGTTGACATTTAATAAACTTCTATCGGCATCTTAAAGGATTATTGTCAAACATACTATCGAAAGTAACCTGATTACACACAAAACACTCTTTAAAACTTGTTTAAAATATAAGGTGTAAAAAGATAAAAAAATATTTATTACAGTAAAAGTAACATAATCTGTACTTTAACGCATGTCTTTTTCTTCGGTTCTAAGATCACCAGAAGACGACCATCCAAAAGATTTTTCTATTTGTATATTCATTATTACAGCAATGTCCAAACAGTTAAATGCATAAAGCGGTTTATTCAACTCGCCTGTGACCGTTTTCTGCAAACAAGTAAACTTTTATCCGACCGTGACACCCACAATCATAATTTATGGCTTAATCTTACAATAAATTAGGTTTTCTTTCTGGATTACATTAACGACATTACAGCTCATTGAATAAATAGGGATCAAATGGGATTTTACATCAAACTCGATACGGCAATCCATTAAATCGACTTGAAATACTACCATAGTTCCACATAAATCAGTTTTTACGTAATTGATATGACGATTCCGGCGCTTTGCTTACATTATCTGCACACGCCCACATAAACACATCCAGGTTGATGGTTTTATTAACGGGAACTGAGTAGTACATAAATTATTAGCCGAAGACGCAATTCACTCGATTTATGAATTCAAACCTATTTAGTATGATATCGACCTTCTTAATTCATCTCTCCTATCTACAATTTCTACCATAACTCTCTAAGATACTATTAGTAAGAGAGCTAGTTTAATGACTGTATTTTACTGAAGTCATAATTACCGTTTTTCATATCTAGTCGGAACTACAATTCGCGCGCTGCGGATAAAATTTCTTTTACTTTTACTAAATGTTTATTTATATCATGTCATACACCCTAAAAGCTTTTGAAAGACAATTTAATTTACGAGTAAATCCCTGTCCAGCACTGAGCTTGTTGTTTGCGTAAAATCAGTACCTACTTTTGTTGTATAATATAAAGAAGTGTCTGTAATATCCATAGTTCATTTCAAATTAGACTATAGCAAAGTATGGACCATTGATTAGTGAACAAATAGATATAGTACAGGTAGGACACGTGAATCATAGACAAACGTTAAAATCGAATACGGTTACCAACAAGTTATAAAATCCCCGTGGCAACACCACCGCAGCTTGAGGCATTAATCAATTAAAATGTTATAATAATTTAACATCTGCCGACAATCAGATTGTTATAGACCATCTACCACTGCGTTATTAATTCGCTCAAGATAAATACAAATTGAATCACAGATTAAACAAAATGTGGTTTACATTTCTTAGGTTGTTCTTACAAGGCCGAGGAATGCCATAAAAGGGACCAATATTGTTCCTCAAAATCGGAACGAATATTTGAAATGATTAACAATATCATTAATACAATAACAATAAATTTACGTGCCTTTAAATAATTGGTTCGGAGAATTCCGTTTTAAGGCCCTATTATGATTATTATGCGCATAATCAAATGGTTTTATACCATCAATTATGGATTATTACTGTAGTCTAAACGCAGTGTTTATCGTGAACTGCGGATAGCAGTTATTTTTGTAATAATCTGGCAATATATAATCAATAGTAAAGGCTTTATTTCAATCACTACCGTAGTGGAAAAGCATAGTGCACCTCATACTAGCCTATACGACCCCAAATTAAGCTGAACTTGTATCATGATAACCAGACGGCTGATGCTAATCGTATATTTATTTTTTAAACTTCTATATTAAAGAGAACAAATATTTTTACGTGATGAGATTGAACTCAAAACTTCCGGCTCACTAGTCAGAGACAATAGCGAATAAAAACCACAAATTATAAATCTTCTATAAACACTATGCTAAGGTCTATAAGAGAAGCATCATGGCGTAGGCGACGCCAAAATAGGAGTACTCGTAATGCAATATTTAGAACATATGTATGTATAAAAAATACACTGTACTTTAATATAACTCTACTTTTATACCAACACGTGTAATAAGTCTATCTGTCTATTTGCACTAAAACAATTTTCCTCAAGCATAAATTTGTTAAGACCATGAAGATTTGAATCTATTCATCGGCTTTGGAATGTCATACTGACGGCTAGTTTTCCGAAACCACTGATAATTGAACAGCTAACAATAATCTTTCGGGCATTGTTAGTGGTTTTGAACGTTTAGCCGAAATATTTTAACAAACGATTAAATAGCATTCGAGTAACGTTCAACTCAACGTGACAGAAGAATACAAATATTTATTTTTATCTTATACTACTCGCAAATAGTTCTCTATGCATAGCAGCTTGTAGGGTGATAATTATTTTAGCAAGAGATAATTTCGTTGCCGCTTAGAGTAATACGGTAGTTAGAATTGATTCGCATTCAGTGGAGGCGCCATCCAAGTAACACTAGTGCGTAAGCTCTTGTATACGGGTTTCAATTCATTCAATATTAAATGATGTATACGAACAGTAATGACATTTTCCGTACTATTAGATGGCATTGTACAAGCGAATGCAGTATTATAAGCACGTCTCTCGTATTGGATCTGTGTCGTTTCGAACGAGATATCAATAGACAACAAATTCACACGGAATATGAATTTGCGCCGCGAAGTGCGAATTTAACCCAGTTACCTTGAAACCTCCAACGATTCCGTTATTTAATTACGGAGCAAAAGCTTCGGACCTTGATCTGACATTAGAGCAAGATAACAATGCGAGCAATTAACGTCACTAGACATCTGCAAATAGATGCCTTTATTTCTGTCAGCGACAAAGTTTTGTCATTTAAAAATATCAACCGCTAAAATATCAATTTCGTCAACTGCTTCTTAGAATTTATCCATTAAAAACTGTTGTACCGTAGTTTATATTGGCATGTAAGGAACAGGTCTCAACGTTACCGAGTAAAGTGAAACTGAACTTAATAAGGAATATTTTAAAAAGTCACATATATTTTAAGTGCTTTGAACCGTGTATGAGCGAGTGATGTATATAATTCACTGTTTATCCTGATTTTTCATTGATCCTTAATCATCTTTTCTTCTTTCTCTCTTCTCTTTCTTTTCTTTCTTTTCTTTCTTATTATTTTTCTCCGGCCAGATGGAATGACGGTTTGCGGGAGCCAGCATTTAGAATCTGGTTCAACAAATTTGTCCTGACGATAATTATAATTATTTAGCATTACCTAAACAATAAAGGTATGAGTTTTGTAGACAATACGCTAATAAATAAGTCCATACGTAAAGCGAACCAGCAGCGAACCGCTTTTATTTGGATAAAAGCAAACGATTTTCAAAATTCGAATAGCTGAAAGTAAAAATATAAATGTCACGAATTGTCAAGAACTTGTCATCTCATAGTAATTCAGTTCATGCTAACTTGGGAAACAAACTAAATTATCAACAGATCAAATCACGCTCAGTTTAACTGAATACATTACAATTTAATATTCCCGGTAGATTTCCTAGCGTTAAATATCATTGGTGTATTAGTAACGGACGTATCAGAGTGTTAATCTAATTGCCTTTAATGACACAGCGGCGTCGCTTTGGCCAGAACTGAACTAGACTCTCGTTCGTCGTTCGCGATACATCGGGCCGGTAATCGGGTTTATTTGCAGTAAGTACGTCGTCTGGTGTTTTTTGTGGCGCTGCGCTTGTCGTGGGCTCGTTTGGACCATCGCCAGCGCTATTGTAGCTTCCAGCGGGCCTCCTCTTATCGTCGTGATTATCTTAAATAACTCCTTATACAGCTTTATCCTCTTTTCTAAGCTAATATTCTTTCGTAGTTTAAGTGACGCTTGCTTGTTTGCTAAGTACAACTGAAGATTAATCAACAATCATTTTGAAAATTTCTAACATTTTTGTTAAACCATTTCTTTTAATCCTTCCAATTCCTCTTCTTTGCTATTTTTCTTTTCCTTACCTGGATGTCTTTTTATTGCTATTCTATAATTTTTCTTTTTTGTATTCTCTCTTTTTTATTTTCTCTTTTTATCCTATTTTTAAGGAACATAATTCATTTTAACTCCAATCGTATGCTCTGCATTATTTTACAATCGAAATAATTAAGTATAATAACAAATCACAAGGGGACAACATTTTAACTGTTAGTCGATTCCCGTATGATTTTCAATACTCCTAACTTTTCATGTCTCGATCACTACGACCGGCAAAGTACTTGACCAGCAAAACAATATAGACGTTCAGACGAAGCATTAATCAGTTCAAATGCTACCGATATTGTTCTACAATATTATCGTGACGTGACCCAATGCACCCTATTGTAATATTATAAAGTAGTAAAATCACAGTAGCACGAAACATTTTGTGTTTAGACAAACGTGCTTAATAAGGCGTGCAAGTGCCAGGTGTTGACTAGTTGCATGCCTACTGGAACAGCATGGCAACACATTTCTATATTCACCTACTTTAATCTCTAAAAAGCAGTGATTTTCATTTATTTGAAATTTAGCCTCACGCTCCAGGAGGGTCGGCGTTGGATCCTGGCACGCATCTCTGAGTTGTTACGTGCGTTTTATAATTAAATTTTAGATATCACTGTCTGCACGCCTTAGAGATGTTATAAAGTGTACAATTTTTTCGGAGATGTGTGCAGTCTACCAATCCGCACTTGGCCAGCGTGGTGGAATATGGCCTAAATCCTTCTCACTATGAGACTAGAATCGGTCCAGTGGACCACTCAAAGAATGAAAAAAAAATCTACTTTAATCCTTTAAAATGTTTGAATAACAATTCGTGAAATATGTACATTTAGTTGTTGTATACGGGATTAAAGTTAGGAAGTGAAAAACGATTTCGAAATTCATATATTGCATAACACGTGCGTGGTACGCGGGTCCCGAGGCGGCTAAACAAGCAAGCAAGCGGCGCTGGGCGCAGCGTCCAATTCGGCTCGGTCGCTCTGCCACGCTGCAATTATCCAGCGATAATGGTTAACGAGCGTTTAATGTTTATAGGGCTGTCCAAACACGCTGAAGTTTCTTATGTCATATCACTCAATATAAATTATAGATAACATTTTAGTTTGATATAAGAGAGTCATAACCAATTTTTCACACGGTATTTAATTGTGTAGAACATATAAAACATCGTTTATTTTTTTCTATAATATTGTGTATTATGTTTTACAACGTTATAATATATGTAATTTTGCTGCTTAACAACAAATTTAAGCATAATTTGTATAAAAAGTTTTCAACTATTTTGCGTAGCTCACGAACACTGACATTCAATTTGTTCAGGATTTTTTTCAGAATCTTTGCACATTTACATGTCTAACATTTGAAAATATAAAATACATTATTCAGTTTTAATTAGTTCAAATCACCTTCTTAAATTAACTTTATTACATAATTCTGTTCTTATAAACGTATAGGTAGGCATACACGGTGCGTCATCGAGGAAACTATGGATAGAAATCGCAGCGAGACAAAATTAAACAAGACCAAGGCCCATTATTCTACTATTTAAAATAGCATACCGCTATCGTGTAAAGAAGTTAAACATCGAAACATCAAATAAGTAGAATATATCGCCACACCAACGTCTGAGCATAAATTAAATTCTCCAGGAGCTCACATAAAGATATCTTTTCATGCGACCGCCGACAAAAACATAAACTCGCGTGTAGTCCGCCATCAATTATTTAAATGATACATTAATATTATGGACTCGCACAGTCGCACGACACGACGGCTCGGCCGACTTTGTTATGCAAACTAAAATATAATAATATGAACTAATCCGGTGCCGCGACGTTGCCAAAATTTTGGAAAAATGCTTTTATTTCCCAATTAATGATGAAAGGCTAAAAGAAGGATTTGACAAAATATTTCAGGATATTTCCCGTGCAAAAATATAACACAAAAAAAATAAAAAAAGCAATGTTAATAAACTGTATTACTTCACAAATATAAACTGATCTTTCCAGCGTTGGATGTAAAAGGTGAAATTTTAAAAGCCAAATATTTGTTGGTCATTCATTCTTTTTATGTTGTTGGCTAACATGGTTTTCTATTTTTAAATAAATTAATGTATCTCATCAAGGCTATTTCAGTAGATGTTTATTTTTAAAAGTCAATCATTATTATATGAAGGAAAATTGTGAATCCGGATGCAAGTGATGCCATCTGAGTCTTCGTACTACCGGATGTTTATAGCAGACAGCTTAATTGTTATAGAAAGCAAGAGGTAACTTTTGTATGCTACCAGTTACTTAAAATCGAATAAAACATCGATAGTGAAGCTATCGATAAAATATTGCTACACGCAATGTTTAACACTAAGCGTTTTGATGCTAAGTTTTTTTATTCTTTTGTTTGTATTTTTATTTTATACACAAAATATGGATTATCATGTATATTACATATATTACAGTATCATGTATTCCAATTTGATTGCTACTTTTCAATCGAAAACATGAAGAAAAAGACAGATCACAAAACAGCACCCTGTAGAACTCCGATGGACGAATTTCAATAATGGTCCACACAAATATCATAACGCGGTTCGGAGATATAAAGAGAATACCGCCTAGACCCGAATGTCAAAACACAAAACTTATTCGTCTGGAGGCTCATAACACGGATTTGTCTCCGAAGAAATATGCCAAAATACATAAGATAGAAATAATATTATATTGTGATGACTTCTCAGAAATCGCGATATTGTAAGCGATATTCCAGACAGCTTGGCAGATTCAGGTTATAATAAACTTAACATTTTGACAGATTAAACAATTTATGAACAAAATAGAAAAGCTCCGCAGAATTATTTGAAACCAGGTGCATTTTTTTTTCGAGAGAAAAATACTTAATCTACTAGAAAGTTTTGAAGCGCTAATGAGAATGAAAATATCACTAGTCTCGGTAGGCCAATGAAATTATACGAGTAACATTTCCATATTGTAAATATTGCAAAATAATAACACTAAATGCTTGATGTAAATTTATCGCTAGTTTTTAACTGTTATTACCCTTGAACGTCATTATCAACGTACTGTTGTCGACTATCAACCCACACTTATTTACTCGTAAAATTTTAGATTTAATAAAAACTTCAATTTTCTTGTTTTTAATGTGGATACATTTTGAATGCA
>DWQT01001843.1:0-15573 GCA_018244895.1 Myscelus amystis hages
TCTATTCCGGCTTCTTTGACAAGAATCGATGTAAAATTATAAAGTAATTATATTAAATTGAATAAGGAAACAAAAACACAAAATATTTCATATTTATTTTTCCCAGCTTCAAACCTATTTTATACATATAAAATATTGTATAAAATATGCAAATTTCAATATTGCTAAAACTTTAAAATCGCTATACCGAAAACCTGTTTATAGTGAAATGGACTATATCTAGCGAGGCTTTGACAGGAAATCAAGATAACTACCACATCAGACACACGCGGGCATCATCAATGCAAACCTCACCCATTAGCCAGATTAATTCACTTTACACCTTTGATAACATAACGTGTGACAACTGTACGCAATTCAAAATATTTTTGTTTCAAAATATGTGATTTTATAAGAAATTTACAGGTTATTCACAATTGAATGTTATTCTAAATGTCAGCAAACCTTTGCTTACAGGACGAATAGCTGATACATTTTGTTATAATATAGAAACTTTACGAGAATTTACTTAAACGGTTTTTTGCAGTAGAGAATTTATTACCCAAAAGCGAATTTACAAAGTGATATGGAGAAAGCGATGAAGGTGGAAGAAGTAGGTACTCTGTAAGGATAGATGTGGTGTTTTCTGCCTATCCCGTTAAAACCGGGCGAAATGGTTTATTAAACTTAAACTAACAAAAATAATTAAACTCATTCGCCTACATTAGCATAAATACACGCGTGATCGTGTGTATTCAATTATTCAAAGTTCATTTAGAAAAGGTTCAGGTTGATAATGTTAACCTTTTCTATAATTCGGTTACACAGCCCGAGAGATATCGACCACGGATTCATTA
Organism: Myscelus amystis hages; assembly: GCA_018244895.1. NCBI lineage: Eukaryota > Metazoa > Arthropoda > Insecta > Lepidoptera > Hesperiidae > Myscelus > Myscelus amystis. The sequence continues at coordinate 837 of DWQT01001843.1, forward strand.
ATCAATAAAAAGCCTATTGTTATTCACAAATTCGGCCTTTTTAATCTGTTTCGCGGTCGAGATTGCTCCTTTCCTATTTACAATGTGTACTTCCACTGAAATACTAATTACGAAGAATTAAAATACGTTGATGGCTATCCATTTTATTATTGATATGTAGAACTGTGGACCATTAAAACCACGCTGTTTCAGTGCATGTATATATGTATTATATGTATTTATTTATTTATATTATTCTTTAATGTACACCCTTATAAAATAAAACTTACAAAAGCGAACTTAATGCCTAATGGCATTTTCTGCCAGTCAACCCTGGGAGGATGGTGAGAAATTGAGGCAGGTGTCAAATTACACTAAAACATCACTAACAAACTAAAATTTATACTGATAATATGAGAAATCTTTGCTCAAAACGAATCTCTAATTCAAAATGCACGTCATTACCCTAGCGATATTTGAAAATTGTCCTAGAAATCATTCTTTGAGGATCAAACTAGCGTGACAATAAGCGCCATCCGCGATTGTGAGCGTGACTAGAATGGCGATTTACACCCGGCCCAATAAGTCAAAGTTTCCCCTCGCACTAAACTTTCTCCTTCATCAATACATTTGAACGCGGTTTGCGCATCCTCCTGCTTCCTGGGGGTATTCGCCTTTGGCCATGACCCTCAACGGAGATGGAAAATTACAATGTCTCTGTAGTTTGTCAAGTTTCGGAATTATTACTCATTTAGTAGCCTATCGTTTTATATGTCACCGTTCTGAACTTTTATATCTAGTTCTCCTTAATTCACCAATTGGTTATCGTAACTTTTATATGTGAACTTTATTTAAAATTGAGGTTGATTACTATTTATCATTTTGATTATGCTTTTCACCTGCGAGTCAATAAAGTATGTTATGTATAATACATATGTCAAAACCGCATCAAACCAGTGAAAACCCTTAATTTTAATTGGCGACTACATTTTACACCAAATTCTACTAGTAATAAACTTTTCGAGAATGATATTATATCATATGAAAACGTAAACGTTATGTACAGATATGCACTTTGCTGTCCTGTAACATGACAGTTTAATGAACAAAAACTACGGGTCAGCGAATATGACTGTTAGTATTTGATAGACTGTTCTATTATACAATAGCCTCGAGAATAAATTAAAAGGCAATTCAACCGTACGTCCGGTCCGCAGCCAGCTACGAGACAGGCTCACGACAGGCGCATAATCGAGTTCCCGCTAGCCGCCTTCGGAAATTTAACGGAAAGCCTACTTTTTTGTGCTGCATACGTCTGCAGCCCTTTTCCAAGTCCCAATGCTTGATACGATTTTCTCTTGTGATCGCCAGAGGCTTGGAGCATACTCTGCCACGCTGCTCCAATCCAGATTATGTTTTTAAACCACCTTTAAGGCTTCCAAAAAAAGGTTTAACGATATTTGCCTGACGATAAACACCGGGCCTGACTGCTTAACATTTCATAGGATGGAAACGTTTGTGAAAATTTGCCATTCGCGGTCACCCATTCATGTGCTGACCTATCCCGGGATCGCTTAATATTAAATACTTTTACTGGTTAAATGATCGCAAATTTAAACCCATTTTATGGCCGATATGATTGACTACAAATTTACAAGACATTTTATATTACGAAATCGGTCATACAATGACATTTCTAACTATGTCGAACATTATTGTATCCGAAATACGTTGACGACGGTGCGTTATTATTAAATGCTTTGGAGGTTGCACCAACTTCAAATTGGAAAACAATAGACTGAACCCACACAACACCTGTGGTGGAGATACACGGCTGCATACGCTTGAGACAAGTCGGAATGCAATAAATTTTACTACAGACGTACAAATGGAACAGAACTCCGAATTTCACGACACACAATCTCTTTCGATGTGTGTGTGTGTGTGTGTGAATAAAATCGAAGAAGACACATTTTTCACCACCCCACGCTCTTGTCAGCGGTAATTTTATTTCAATAGCCGAAATCTTGAAAAATTCTTTTCTCGCTTCTAAATATCTCTTTAATGATCTCATTTTTTGCTCATTTCAAAATTTGATATAAATGAAACACGTCAATGGGGTTCAAGTTATAGTGGTAGTTGTTATGAAGTAAGGAAATGTTTTTGGTGCTATGTTATTTAAAAGGTATTATCAACGTTTTAATGAATTCATAGTTCGTGTATGTACATACATACACGTATATACATACGTACATACATACATACCCGTACGTATATACCATAACTTAAAACCCCCAATTTACTTCGTTTATGGATGTTATTTGTAAATGTTTAATCATAATCGTCTATGTTGTTAACAGATGTCTGGTGTCCAAGTTGTTTGACGTATGTTCAAAGTCGACTCCTGAACAAATGGAGCAGCTTGAAGAAATCCGGATACCTTGGGGCAGCGGTATCGTCGGCTACGTGGCCGAAAGTGGCGAACCGGTCAATATACCCGATGCGTATAAGGTTTGAGAATTATAATATTTTTTTTGTGGATATCTTCAGTTTTAGCTCTATTCAGAAATAGGCTGCAAATTCAATTTTATTTATATTTACCTACAGATACCGGAATGTAAGATGTGTACATACAGCGTCTATTCACAGCGTCCATTATATTGTATTGTACCCGACTTTGAGTCTCAAGAAATTAACTTTTGAAGTCGATGTCGCGTTCGCAAAGTGAGAATGATCGATGGTTCTAATGAAAGTTTGCGAACTATTTACGACGATTGATCGCTATTGGATTTCAGTTAAATGTTCCACCTTAATACATATTGGTTTAATAAGATAATTCTCAACGCAATTTGGGCTCTATATAAGTATGTATTATGTATTATTTGAAACCTTCGAATATCAATCTATGAGTTTAGAAGCGTAAATTCGATTTGCTCGTGTGAGATCATGCGATATTGTGGTCAAATGCTAGATTTCCAATTTTAAAAAACGCCCGCTTTAACGTGCACAAATACCAGTGGATTTGAAAACTGTGGTTTCAAACATTTAAAAAAACTGGCTGCAGCGAAAGTCCACATTCACCGGTAAGATCGTTTTAAAATGTCCGCAAACTTAGAAGCGTTCGATGTAGGCTTAAGTTTCACACTGTCCATCCAAGTTATATTTGTCGTAATATTATGTACTATTAATATACCATGTTAACATGAGCCCGCTGTGGTCCTTTGTTATCATGAATTTCGTTAACATTAACATTGTATTCAATATGATTTTTAAGAATACGTTTAATGGTGATGAAAATATAAATCGAACCACTTGATACTAATTCGATATTTTTATTTACGTAATTATTTGTACATTAATAATAATTGTTTATTTGTCTTCCGCATCCATGAACACTACAAGACACCTGTGTGTATTTTGGAAGTTTAAAGAATATACTAAGCTGTATTTCAGGAGCTCTATTTCTTTAGACCTGTTTCTAAGGTTTTCCATGATAATAAGGTATATGCACTTTACAAACGCATTTATTCCCTAATTAGCAGTAGAAATATATTGTTTTCCTAGAATACCGCTATACCGGTAGATTTTATGAATGCCACCGTTACGATATATATGTAAAAGTAGCAGAAACCAGTAAGTAAAGAATACAACTACATAATGTTCAAAGTGTATGTCTTGGACAAAGGTGCGTTTTGGGCTTTATACGTACAGTTTGTTTTTCCGTTCCGTCAAATAAATCTTTTTCCACGATAAAAATAATTCACTCGCTCATAGCTCTGACAATGTAATTCTTCTGGAAATTAAAAGACGAAACGAAATGTTCTTACAGTTGATGTCATGTTCTCACTTTATACTGTTGGATATTACCCTTTTGTTACTTAACTAACATATTGCTTAATATACTCATTTGTGTATAATTTTTTGTCAATCGTTTGTTTCCAACTTTGAGAGTTAAGTGCATATTGGCCAAATACTGGTAAATGAAGAAAAGTTATATATATATATCCTAGGCTAAAAAAACCACACGAAACAATCTTTGTGCGTTTCGCAATTCACAAGACCGCGGTTTTTGATTTATTTATGCCGACCCTGCGACATTCAAACTTTATACCTGTTATACAGACGTGGAAGGGACCTTGGTTGAAACCACATTTCTTTCCTTATAAGAACATCTGTTATAAATAATATATTTTCTTCAGCGTCTTACTTTGCTTTTTTATAAGGTGCTAGGGAAAGTTTTTTTGTATACAAGTTCTTGTTACTATTATACTACGATAATATTGTTCATATGCTAGGTTTAGTTAAAACTATTGACCAAAATTGATAACCCCCCCACTGATCTCAATACTGTTGAGTTACGTTATTATTATATAACGTGTATTTTTTATATTAGAAAGGCTCGTAATTGGATTTTTTTTAAATAAACTATTTCACATAAAATACAAATGACATGCAAATGGGAAACGAAGACTAGTAATGTTGGACGGACGGACCAAAGCGAAGAGTAAGAATGCGACTTTGCGGACACTCGCTCATGTATCGACAGTAATTCTAATATGGCCCGCCGCGCCGTGCGCTGAACAGATGCATTGTGAATATCAAAATGGAATTCCGTTCATGCGAATGCTCCGTTTAGATTTGTATATCAATATTTTACTATATTCCAAACTGTTTAACCGCGACTTTGAAAAGTCGAAAAATAAAATTCTATCTCTGTAATCTACGTACGCGAAATATTTTTCTGTAAATAGATAGAGGGGTCAACAAAAGATTGATAAATTGTGGTAATACGTTTAATTTTGAAATGTATGGATTTAGTCTCATGCAAAGAAATTTTCTATAATGTTGACAGAGAGACTAGACATAAAAATGTTTCAAACCGTCTGTATATATGATATGATATGAGTATTTTACACGTGTATCCTAAAAATACTGTATGTAGTATCAAATAAAAATAGATGGATGTGGCTTTGTTCTTTGACCACTCTTCTCTTTTTGAAACAGTAATGTTAAGATGTATATCTACATGATTCATCTTTAAAATTTGTTCCATTTTATTTACGGAGCCTCCGGGGTTTATCGATTTGTTTCCTCTCGGTCGTTCCTATCGAAATCACCTTTCAATATTTGTGTCACATTACCGAGCGGCACGTTGGAAATATAAATCAATCGGTCAATGTCTTCGTTGGCGTTTCATTGATTTATTCATTCGCAAAAACCTTTTATTGTAAGCTGCGGTTGGTCTAAGTGAATACAGTTTCGTTTATCGAATTGCTTGTTAGTATTTGTATTGATGTTCTCCTTTACTTTTCTCTACTCGAAGTTGTCTTAATTAAACGCCAGCGCCTGACCTAGCCGCTATTGCACTTTAAACTTTTAACGGTACTTCTTTATTCTAAACATTGGGTTTCTTCTTACAAGCTTTAATTTAACTTGCCTTGTTAGTACGATAAGTACGTACATGCATGCCAAATGTTTCACCTGCATTCTAAACCAATGAATCCCGACGGATTGAGCTAAAACTTAGGTTTTATGTTCATGTACGATTAGCTTTATGCGGTTTTTATGATTTAACGTGTGTTGGACGATCTTTCATGAGATCTATTATTTATGAAACCTTTACGCGCCGAAGATACATATGTGATGAATGAAATGTTTTCTATTCGGCTATGAAATATCGTGTTCATTGAGCAACTCACGCCGGTCATTGACTCGGTCCGAATGAACGGACCCATTCAATACCAACCCTACTGTATTCTTTTTCCTAAACTCGAGTAATATATCTTATTACACTAGCCCGTTACTTTTACTTCGTCCATTTCTACTTGTACTGTATACATTAACCGAAGATCTTTTAAATTAGTCCGTACCTACATAGCCAGCTTGGAGCTCTCAATCCCTATTTGAAAAAATTATAATATGATTTAAGGCTGTAAAAATCGGGAAATACAGTTGAAAAACAGCACAAATGCACACATGCAAGCAAAGCAATGAATTCCATGAAATTACTCTTTTAAAATGAATTTCTATGCAAAAATCAGTTATTAATACCATGAACGCCGATTCCGTCGCGTGTCTGCTGTGAAATAGTACTACTACGATTTGATTCGCCAATTCGCCACGGCAATGCTCAATGTGTTAATAATTTTGAATGGAAAGCAAATTATAAATTCATAGTATACAATTCATAATAGGGCCTTTGAAATTTTGAAGTATATAAGGTTTCCTTCCGTCTCTAAATATTTTAAATTTTGTTCATTTACAAAATATTGGTGCTATATCAGGAAAAAGCTAAGAGAACAATCACGACGTACACCATTTCACGTAAATGGATTCCTTGGCAAAAGTTAGGATGTATTAAACATTTAAAAACTTTATTCGGAAATAATTAATGTTTCTGCGAATGTTGCAACACGATCATTTATAATGCAAATTGTTTAATCTTTGACGCGTCGTAAATAACATCCGCGCCGCAAACTCCCTTGGATTTATTTCAATCTCGGCGGGAAACTCGTTTATTCTGGAAGCATTGAGCGTTGTACCCAAAAGGATGCTTAAGGCGAATACACATGAATAATTCGTGGAGCCACTACTGAATAAATGTTACCCTATCCATCTTCGCACACTTCATGAATTCGGTAATGGGGCGCGATTGCTCGCGAAACAAGCTTAAGGCGTCCGCGTTAACCTCCATATTAATATTGGATAAACGCCTGATTTTTTCCTGCACATGTTTATGTAACGACCCATTACGCACGAGCACAACGGCCACAAAGCCCATCTGTCGCACAAAGGAGGTTGCAGAGTTTGTGTCCATTCGAGTAGACATAAGCGTGAACTTATGTTTCTTTACTAGATATTGCGCTATTGTCTTAGTGTGTGTATGTGTACCACTAAAACTCTTGCCATGTCATATATGTATGTAAATATATATACATATATGTGTATCTTTGAAATTTCTTACAGGTATTGTCTAACATTAAATACTCTTTTCTATATTATGATGCTAAAAATTTAGTATCTAATCTGTATTGATCGTTCGCAACGTACAAATTCACATTTAATATGAATAATGATAAAAATAAATCCTTTTGAAAAACCAAAACAGTATAGAAATAATCCATGTCTTATTCCAATTGTAGCTATAAACTGTATGGTGTAAGTTTAGTACGGCATCAACTCATCAATTGTTACTATGAAAAATATTAATATGAAGACTCTCCGCTGCTAGCTAATTGATTTCAATTTGAAAGAAACTGATACAACGGCAGCCGAATAGATGCGTTCTCATTGACTTTTCCATATTCGAACGCTTGGGTTCAATTGTCGCTTGTTAAATTCAAGGTTATCCTTCCATCGGATTAATTCATCTCGTCCAATCTATCTCGAATCCGCGTGCCATACCGTCCGGAACAAACGAGTCACTCTGGCCCGACTCCAAAATACTGACCTTGCCACGATTGGCAATTCGTACGTCGCTAGTTCGCATTTACGCCTGTGAATACGCTTGTTTGTGAAAACAATTTGCATACAAATACTTCGGTGTCATTACTCGTATACACACTGCACGAAGACAGTTAGATTAAATTAATCCGACTTTGAACGGTGCGCCGGAGTGGTGACTAAACTATTCCGAGTAATTTTACGTTGTTAGAGCGGAGGATAACGTGACCGTATGTAGCTGAGTACGTGCGTCGGTAAACTGCGAATCGACTTACAGACGCGTCGGTTGCCAAATCAACCGTAAAATCGGCATTCGCACGCGGCTGTGTTGCTTTTACACTGTTATTGAATTATTCGGGGGCTCATTTTCAAAATAATTTTAAATGTAGAATGGCAATATAGTTTTACATTTCGGAATGAAAAACGAACTTCGTTGTTTATAATGAATACATCGTATCGCATGTAGCTACGATATCCTAGTGGTCGCAATTTCAATCTCCCACTATGGGAATCTGGATTCAAACCCTGGCAACTCTGACACTATGTTACGTTCTGCTCATGAAAATTGAAATATCACTATAACGGTGAAGGGAAACATTCAGACAAAACCTGCACAGTAAAATATTACATTAGAATATGTATATAATGTTTTCTGACGTGTCTAAAGTGTGCAAATCTTTAATTGGCCAAAGGCAGTCACCGAAATCGAGACCTAGCCGAAAACGTTATAACTGTGAGAGGAAACCTGAGTCTAACGAAACAATAAAAGAATCAAAAAAATGTATGTTGGCGCATCGCAAAGAAATTTGACCAACATTCACTGCCCAAAATGTCGTTTGGGTCAAACATGAGTTACAAAATGACAGTAATTGGGTCAAAGGCATGCGAGAGTCATCTGAAAATTGGTCCAAGTAGATACCCGTGTGTTCGAGATTTTATACATTTACGAGCAAGTACGATATGCCCACACCAGTTTTGACATCGTCATCGTAAATAAGTTATTAAGTATAAACACATTATTTAGGCAATCTAGTTGTAATCAATAACTTTCCGAGCCAATTTTATTTGATCGATGACTGAAACGATTATCTTTTATTGAGAAGTTTGTATCATGACGCACAAGCACTGATAATTATTTTCCAACAAAAGTCCTATTTTTTTTCTTAAAATACCTAACGAAATATACGATTTTATGTTTCCTGAAGCAATTTTGTTTGATTGTTGACTGAAACTCTTTTATATGATTTCTCACTGTGTGTCTTGACGCACAAACATTTAAAATCATTTAACTAAACAAGTTCTGTATACCTAAAATTCACTTTCAAACGGAGTATGAATAATCATAACAAAAAGCAAATGTCTATAACAATGACACGTGTATCTGTTATGGAATCTCACATTGTAGTAGCGCGCCACAAAGGAAACATTAGGTTAATTAACATAACAATATCGTAGCTTGAAGGTTGCAGGATGTCGCCGGTTTTTGCCTTTTGGCGAAAGAATATTCTCAACACAATGCTTTTAAAAAATGTTGTATGTATGCTAATCAAGTCGACTCTTGTCAACGAAGTGATCGTTGGATTAACGTATGTATGCCTTGTGTTTTGGGTTTTCATCCGGCAGATAACGCTCAAATATGATAATACGGACTCACATTTTTTTACACGGCTTAAAGATATTAATGATGAATTAAATTTAGTAAGACGAAATATTACAGCAGAGTGAAATCACGATGCTTACTAATGATGAGGTACATGACGCGAAAAGTTGTACGATATAAATAACTTCGACATCGCATCTGTGACCGATGCCGGCAGACCCGACAGCATCTTTGATTTTCATTGATTACCTTAACTTTGACCAAAGAACTATTTCGATAAAAACGCGCAATTTCGTCGAATTTCATTTAATGGTTTTCTACCTAAGAACCCACAGATATATCTATCTTTACATTTCGATTTGAAATCTTCATTCATTCATAAATACCAGTATTTTTTTTATGTTTTACGAATCGAATACAGATCAAAATCTGCTTAAGTTTTTGTTTCATTCATATTGTATTACATGTAAACGACAAAGTTATTTATTAGCCACGTATCGAAAACTTTTTGAAATATGAAATAGTTTCATGCCTCCCGTTTATCTATGAGGGACGATAAATCATAATAGTTTATTTCTATATCTTTCTGTAGAGAAAACTGTATCCATTTGCGTGGATTTAATTTATTGCCATTTTGGTAGTACAAATCGATTCGCCTCTACTCTGTTTAATTTGCGCATAATTTTTCGAGGTCGGTTCAAAAAAGACTTTCTTATCTCGACTATGTTTTAGAGGTTATGTTTCGTTATATGATATATGTACTATCCCTTATCTGCCTCCTCCACTTCCAACTTCAAATGCCTAAAAAGCAACTAAATATATATCGAATTTGGCGTAATGCCACGCCGTAGAAGACGCAGAAGTGCTTCTGACCGCAGTCGTATATCTCTCGTTGTACAATCGCCTTAGGTTATAAATCGTGATATACGAGTATATTCAGTGGAAGAGAACATTTTTGTGATACTGCCCAGTTAGGTTTAGTTCTATCGCGTTTAGAATTCCGGCTGATTTTTATAAATTTTATTACATTCGAAGGAAACCAACCTTGAAAGATTTCGTAATATTTAATAGCTGTTGGACACACCCGCTCGAATGGGACCTAAGTTTTATAACTTTTACGTCACCATGCGTTTGCTGGCACACTACCCTTGTGACGTAGCAGTTTATAACTAACTACATTGTGACGTGGGCTTCATAATGCAATCTCCGGTAACGTTACATCAGTGCAGTGGCTATTGGCCACTGAAAGCAATTAAAGTTACTATGTAGTTAGCCGGCAGATGTGTACTGTAAACATGACTTACCTGTTTTGTTTATTCAATGATATCGCCATGACTCATATGCGTATATAATATAACTTCAAATTATACATTTTTAAAAACTTTTCTTGTCTTTGAAATTCTTGTCTTGAAAAATATGATAACTGAAACATGACTTTCATTAAGTGTATGTATGTACCTTATAATGAATAAAACAATTTGAATTTGAACGGTAAGGATAGCAACCGAGATTGAAGGCTGATTATAGGACAAACAAACAAATAGAATCAAAGCAAGGTAACCTGTTAAAATTCGCAAGTGTTGTCACAGACATGAGTCCTCTGTTTCCTTATACAGTGTACTATCCGGTATCGTGTCACGGTTACGGTAAGTGAGAAATCCAGTTCAGAGTTCAGATTTTCAGTGTACGTTAACTATATCAAACAATAGGTACATAACAAGAAGTGAGAGGTGTTCGATTGAACTGAGCTCGCCATTTTATTTGTCACGTCTTGTTCGACACCGGCGGCATTTGTGTATCGGCGACCTTATAGTAAATTGAGTTTAAAAACAACTGGAAACACGAACAACACTCCAATTTGAATTTACAGCAATGATCTAAAGTTTTACTAGCTAAGTGTGCTAGCTTAGTTTCGTATTACTGTAAGATACATTAAGGTACAATAAACTTAGTACAACCTGTTCCATCTACAAATCCGTGATGGCAGGTACCTAGGTGGAGTATCCGTATTAGCTAGAAAAAACATTTCTTTTTAAACGTTTCTTTTCGGCATAAAAGTCATGTTCATATTTCTTATCTCCTCTTTTATCACAGCTAAGCCCTAGACCTTAATATGAACTAATATTATACAGTAGCAAAACTTGTGCGAAGCTTAATAAATAACGTATAAAGTAACGTACATAATTTAAGACTACATTCAACGGATACAAACGCGACATCGATATCGCGATACACGAAAAGTATCGAATATTTTGCCATAAAATATTTCGCTCAAACCTCAAACTTGCAACGACCCATAAACCTTTTCACGGTAACTATGAACGGATATTAAAAACGTGTAATCCCGACGTTCATTTCGACATGAAATATAAATGACGATGCAGGTGCGTTTTCAATAAATAAATCGGCAGGTTTCCATAACACGGAAAGGCAGCAATCAACTAAATTACAAAATAAAGGTCACTCCGGTGCAATAAACTTCCATTTATCGATACCCAATTGATAGTTTGCATTGATAAGTTCTAATATATGTGTTTGATTATCGTTTTGAGTTGAAATACTGTGTACTTATTGATAACACGAATTCTGAAGTCTTAAGATATCGAATAAAGTCAAGGTCTCATAGCTCAGTGTCGCTTGTTTATCGAAATCCATATTTTGCGTTGAGACATTCCATGGTGAGAGATGATATTTTATCATGCGCTATGCAGTGCTTTAAGTAGTTTTCGGGTTAAGGAGTCTGTTATGGTGTATATTTTGTTAAATGCTTTTAAAATCTATCATTGCTTTGGAAATGAAGACTTAGTTATTTGAAGCAGAGATACATGATTAATAATATGTTAAGTACAAAGTAAGACGAATGTTTGAACTTAACAAACGAGGTTTCTTGATTGAGTCTTTTTGTCATATCCACCAAAATAGATCCATTTCAAACGAACTCGCAAAAGTATATGAAGTTGATTCTGTATAACAATATACTATATTCCGCTTTTAACACTCCACTGAACATTCTTTCGTAAACATGTTTAGGTTATTTTTCAAAAGAATTTCTTTTACAAACGTAATATGTTTAACAATATTTTTCAGCGCCGCTGAAACGTCTAGCGTTACTAGACAATATGAGGCCATTTTTCAAGTTAAAAGCAATATTAGAACACGTTCATGTCACGTAAAACTTTCAGGGAACAGATTAAAGGCCTTGTCTCGCCGGCGACGAGTGAAGAGGCGTGTTAATTAAGTTCGCCACTAGATGGCACTATATACTATAAATAGCATGTGTGATTACAGTGATAATATTGCATTTATACGTGTGTGAGGGTGTGTTTTGTTATCCATATCAAATTCTACTATGTGTAACTTGACAAACAGTATTTTCTGCTGTGATATATTTTGATTATTTATGTATTGTAATGTAAACAAATTATCGTTAGTTGGATTACAGATTAATAATGCACACTTACAGCAACAAAGCTTTGAAAGTTCTTCAATACTTAGCACAAAAGTCGTGCGAAAAACACTTCGAGCATTTTTTTTCTTTTTAGAAAAAGACTCGTGCTAGCGGTCATTAAAGTTTTCCTGTGAGGGAACTTTTATTTTTATTTAATTACTTTTTTCATATTCGTACAGCGAATGTTGACGGCGCAAGCGAGCGAAACAGGACTCAAATAGCTGGACTGAATAGTGAAATAATGGGGTATAATATAATAAGGGTGTTAGAAAATCCAAAACAGGCGTGCAAGTAAGAAAAGTTGCATGACTGAAGAGCACGTTGTGTCTTTAACTATTTACCACTTTGTACCCTCTGCCTACCCCATTAAAGACATGGCATGGTGACTATAATTATTATTATTCTCATATCTTATAGGACTTTCGAAAACATTTAATATCGCTTAACATACGTTAGTATTACATGCAACAAGAGCCTAAAATATTTAAATAGGATAGCAGTTCTGCTTATATTTAAACTTCAGCATCCAGGGTTTAACACTAAATGGAAATGAATTGAAGTTTTGGCCCTCAATAATTAATTGGTCGGATAATATGACTTACGAAACTCGTTAGCACTAGTTTAACTGTAAATTTTGTATTACGTAGGTACTTGGAACGCTTTCAAAATCTGTATTGAAACTGAGAGTGTAATTTGGATACAAGTTAATAAATATTATTACTCATTTGAATATTCAAAGATAAGTTTACACAAATCTTTGGGCTGTGGAATATTGTATAGAAATATATTGTAACAGGCTGTTAGTTTGTTTTGATTTGTAAATTCTTGAATTGATGAATAAAGTGCCCAGCTTTCTTCAAGAGGCGTTTTAGGTATGCGTATAGGTAGATGAGTTAGTGGTGGAAGATATTCGTATATACCTACATATTTTATGGCCTGTTACCGCAGTGATTATAAATCTGATTGCTGAACTGGCGTTACGGGTTCAATTCACACCTAAAATGAAAATTTGTGTAAACAGCACGTGTTTTAATTTTGTTTTATGTTTTGTTGAAAAATGACTTTTTTGATTGTAAAGGTATATAGAAATATAGATAGATTATTATTAGTAGATACTATTAGAACAGTTTTGAAGGCGTAGTTTGTGTACCTTTACTAAAAACGACAAAGCCTGTGCTTCCAACTACGTTAAACGAAAATTAAGTTACATAAAAATATATAATTGGGTACATTCATAAATTTTGGTGTGTATTATTGTAATTAATATTTACATTGCATTATGTAACGTTTGTATTTTACATACAATTAGGCATACGTGCAATCCAGTCCAATTAAAACTTTACACTTGTATGTTTACGAGTGCAATTCTCGACTAAAATTCGGCTAAAGCGGTGCAGTTGGCTTACTTTAGTTGGCTTTGCAAAGTTTATGTAATTGGCAATTGTTTGGGAATCGGAGACTTTTCAGTTAAACTTATTCTTTATATAACTTTGTGGAGAAACTACATTTGATCTAAGCAATTTGCCATTATCGTTATTTTAAAACTATCGCCATATCAGTCTTGTAATGAATTTGTATCTGCCAATGGACACTTGAACTCGAAGAGAAAACTAGACTTCAAAGCCTCCGACCTGCATCCAAGATGTATTTACATAATAATGTATTTATGCACAATGAAAAAGAAACATTTATAATTCTGAATGATTTTTGACTCTTCATTATAACAAAACAAAGCTGAAAATAACAAATGAAATGCTGATTGAATTAACTCAAAAGACATAAATCATGAGAATGGTTTTATTTTGAATAGTTCAAAAGAGCCACGAGTTTACTGATGAATATTTAACAAGAATTGCATAACAAATAGCAATATTAAATAGAGCTTGTTCTAAGTACAGATATTCGACGTGACGTCATTACCATAGTACCTACGTTACAAACGGTATTCTTGAATGGCATTATCATTCATTTAAACACGGGATCTATCGGGTGATGATGCCAAATAATCATTACGATTATGTTCTTTTCCACCTCAAAATGAGATATACAAAACTTATGTACAACATTTTGTATGTAAATTATACTGAAACATTTCGCATGCTTATTGGAGTACTGACTTAACTCTAAAAAGACGATGTTTGGGAAATCGCAAAAGAAGATCTTGCAATGAGACCTCATCGTACTTGTTGTTGAATAAAATTAAAACAATATATCCTTAGGGCGCCAACAAATCGTAATTTCAACGTAATTCAAACGGTAAACGGTAG
>DWQT01001844.1:0-15572 GCA_018244895.1 Myscelus amystis hages
AGCTGGTATTATATAATTGTTCAATTTAGAATCTGACAGCTATGTGTGGAATTGTCCCAATGATTACTATTGCAGTCTGCCATGTCTATAAATTATTCGGTCTGTGACAACAACAATGAGGATATCTCTATAAATTCAATCAAGGGATATTTACTGCTGGCAGTTTAGTTGAAACGGAGCGACACTGTCATACATCAATATATATCTGTATTCGTGTTATGTATTTACGACGTACTGCCACAGTACAAACCGACTGTAAAATAGGAGAGTAATTTCGTAATTTATTGGGTTGGTTGTAAAATTAGCTTCAAATTTTGTCTTCTACAAAGATAAATACATATTATATTATTCGATACTCGAAAGAATACAGAATACTTTAATTGTATAGTAACTACTGACACTAAAGAAGCTTGTGATTACGTAGCTTCTAGAAACCACAGCTTCTGCTATGAGAATTAGGCGTGTCTGTATACTCGTGTGTCCGAAATTGTCCGCAAAAAAACATCCTGATTATTGTTTTTGAGAAAAATGCTGCCGTGCTGAGAACGATAATAATATCTGTAGCATCTGTTATCGCCGGGAGGTGTGTTGTTAGGGGTGGAAAAAAATATATTTTCCCTCGTAATCCAATCACGGTGTTATTGGTCGCCGGCAGACGTGGTTTCCTTTGGCGCACTGTACCGAGCAACGATGTTAATACGATATAGAAACGATATTGCATTGTTTTACAATTTACAAAAGCATCAACTAAAGACGATGTCTCTGCACGGGTGCAACTAAGATTTCTTTTTCAATTAGGCGAAAATATTTCAATTTAATTAATTTAAATTTAATTTATGTTGAGTAATTTAATATTGAATGTAACTATTTAAAAAAAAATTAAATTAAACTAAATAATGGAGAATCAAAAATATAAAATATGCTTTAATATCGTTAGTTGGAATATCTCCGGCGATACAGGACCGATAGCAATATAAAAGCAAGCATAGCATAGCGTAGCGTATCGCAGTAAACTATGTCGTTCATACACGAACCAATCCGGGCGCGGATGGTAGTTCACGGAATGAAATCCAGAAATTCGGTGTGAACATAGAAAATAAATGCGGCCACTAGACCAGCATTTTGAAAAGGGATATAAAAACTGTAAAAAACAACCCTTATTCTCATTGTTTTACAAAATAAAATTTGTATCAATATCACCAAGTAACAACTTATGAATAGGTACTTATATGCAATTTAATTGTTATGAAATACACATTTTTTCTTTTTGTGAGGCCAATTAAAAAAGGTTCCGTACTTTACACTTACATTTCTTTTTATAATAAACTGTAAAGTTAAACCTCTTTATTAGTATTTACAATTTATTTTATCCACGTCATGCCGGTAGAAAGTCCGTTACTCCTTGTTTAAGTATTATTTGATTAGTTTTTAGTTTAAAACGAGAAATTTTTCGAAAAAGAAATGGCCTATATCCATTTCCAGCCCTTAAACTATTTCCATACCAATCGTATCAAACATTTGCTCTTTTTGACGTGGCGGGACAAAACAATAAAAAATGTGTGTTGCATTATAACATTAGTACGAATGCATATTATGTATGTCGTATTTATGTTGTTTCAATGCATGTACTTTTTAAATTGTTAGGTTAAGCCGCCAGTTCTATGTCCTATCGGAAGTCCTCACCTGCCAATGACTCCGGTAGTGCCAATACAACATCCCAGAGATGTATATCTCGAGTATTCTAGCGAATAATATTTCCGTCAAAATCTACATTCATTGGTACTGCCTTTCTATTTTCCATCTTCCTATAAAAAAAAAGTGTCTTTCGATGCGCGATAAAAAATTGTATTGATTTGCCTTAAGCCTGATTCAGATTAATTGACGGCTCACTATGCCAGTTATTTAGATATCTAATGGACTAATTATTGTAAATAAAAGCCTAGAATTTATGGAAACCGCTACCTAAATACAGGATAAATAAAGAATAAGTCAATAAATAGAAGATTCTGATATATCTGATATTATTTTATCTTTTGACACCGTCATCGAATTACAATTTTATCATAAGGATTTCTCACGAAAAAAGCTTGGCACAATAATTAAATTTGAGCTTTAAGTTCTAGAACACCAGTAGGTTGGTTGTACGTCGGTGCTATAATAAATTGCTTTAAGCGCTGAAACGCTTAAGTCAAGGAATTATGTCTCCTCCATTTTCAAAGCTCTCAGTTATTTACATAAACACAGTGCAATCAGGTTATAATATGAGTCGTTAAAACTGTAATCATTAATTGAGTTGCATTATCTCACTATTGCATGTTCTGTCGTTTTCTAATCAGCATCTATAATCTTGCCTAGGGAGTACCAAGTAGACTAATATTACTAACTGTCCCATTTCTTTACACCTTTCACTTATTATACCGAGACAAACCAAAAAAAATGTGTTCATCACACAAATGTGTCAGGATGGGAATCGAATCCAAGACCTCCGATTTGGCACCTAACCAATTCACGCCATAAATGGTTAGTAGTTCAGTGTTATGTTCAGCGGGGAGATTGTTAGATTAATCTGTCAGGCAGTGACGCAGGCAAATGGGACGAGCGGCGACGAATAGCACTGTCCCATTTGGTGACGTCACAGGAGCTTAGTTGAGCGAAGAAGTAGAATACAAATACCTACAATGAAGTTAAAGAAGGGCTTATTATTTTTTTAACATAATGTACATACATACATAACCATCACGCCAGGTCCCTAGTGGTAGGTAGAAAGCACCGACTGCCAAATATCTCCGTCCTAACATAATGTAGTTTATGTTATATAATTATGTGCGTACTGGAGCACTTTGGAATACATTTCAATTGTGAATAAGTTGTGCGTCTAGTTATTTTATTTTAGGGCCTGCTAGGGCCAGTTAGGGCCAGTTAGGGCCAGCTAGGGCCAGTAATAGCCAGTTAGGGCCAGGGTCCCTCGCCACCAAAATTCAATGCAACTCCAAGCAAAAAGAGTTTAATGATTAATATTCAACTAAAATAAAGTATCGAATACAAAATAACAATTATCGTTTCGAAATCGCCGCTTAGTCGAGAAATTAACGTTTTCAAATCGTTTTGTGATGACGTTAATCAGCTGTTTGTCTACGTGCTGATGGAACGAGATTGACTCGTGGTTAAACAAATTATGCTTTAATTTCACAATCAGTTGTGCGACATTTTAGCGCCAATTTTAGCAACCGTTCATAATTTTGCCATTCAAAATTGTTCATAACCAATTTACGACCACATTTAATGGAGAGACCGGAGTGATATGTTTTTCTATATAATATATACATATATCATCACTCCATCAACTAGGTTCGAAGTAAATTTCTAACCTGTTACATTACAACAAAAAATCTTTGTATATAGTAACGATTAAAACCGTAGTAACGGCAATACGGCTCGCCACCTTAATGTTTCCTATTGCTTCGGAGAGCCAGTTCGCTACGATATTAGGGAAATAAAATACAATACAATAACTATTCCACAACACACACAAATATTATTAATACATACAGAACACGTGGACTAGGTTTTATAGCTAAAACAACGATATTTTCCAAACAATCTAAAAGTATGGAGCCTGTATGCTGGATCTGAACGTCAGCTCATGAAAATCTTTAGTCTCTGCCCAACTACATCGGAGTTAGGCGTGATTGTACAATGATAATTGGTAAGAAGATTGAAAGCTGTTTATACCAATCTCCTAGTTGTGTTTGTTTTTCCAAACGATATACTCGTAACTTTGCTTAACGGATTGTTAAAGTAATGTTATTGCAAAATGAAAATGCATACAGGACAGCATCCATATTACAATACGCAGTGTAAAACACGAATGGAAATGCAATAATCATTTTGCCGCCAGCATTATTCACATGTCCGATAGCGGTAGGTAAGCGATAAGCGATGAAAGCTAGCCCGATTGTAATTTACATTTGGACAATCATTAACCTTATTGTACAAGTAATCTCTAAATATATGTTTTTGTAATTTTCTACGCGTAAGTGACAATCATGTTCTGATAAATAAAGGACAAAAGCAAACCATATTTAAATAAGATAAAATGAGTTGAACCTCAAAATAGTCCTCTCAAGATTTCATGCTGTATGTAACTTTGACATGTGGGATACAAAACAAAATGAAGAATTATTAAATAACTTTTTATTATAAATATAAATCACTACACGTTGATTAGTATATTCATAAGAATATATTCACTCACGTTTAGTCGTTACGTCATTTATGTGAAATTTCAGGTAAAATGTTGTATTGATACATGAATACTTTATTTCTTTAGTAATGTACACAAATCAAAGGAAAATGTAGAAATTTGGACAAAGGAAAACTTGAAACAAAGTATTATTTGTACTATAGTTTGTAAGTCTTCGTATTGAGAGACAAAGGAACCGTTTATTTCTATTCGGTCTCATTACTTTGTATATTTCTATTTGATTATCTATTTCTGTCCCATTGTAAGCGAGTGTCCCATTAAACTCGCCGAACGTTACTCGCTTATATTCCGACAAGTCCTTTATTTCCGTAACCATTTAATAGTGCATTGTCCGACGTCATAATTATTACTATTTTGCAATTAATATTCACTCAAGTACGAGAACTACTTAATTGTGAATTCATTGCGCGAAAATTTAAATGCATTTTGCGAATATGATGGAATTAATTTCCCGGGTATGGATGATTTGCTAGCCACATGTAGCTTCTCATAACTGCTTGATTTTCATTATACTTCACCACACTAGCTTGAATTGGCTTGGTGATAATGGAAATGTTTATTTGGGTAATTCATAATTTAGAAGTTGACCTTTCGATTAGTTTTAACGAGTTTAGTGCCGAAAATTCATTTCTGATGATATCTGATCAAATCATAACAACGTACCAAAGCTCAATGTGAAATATCCTTAATTGTTGTCAAAATTGATCACTGGCTTTACAAAGTCAATTAAAAAATTTTTTTTTTAGTTTTTTGTTGTCACATTCCACCGATTAAAACTCTTTTTTATCAAATACTTCTTAGATTTTAATAATTCTGAAGTGGATATAAAAGTAGGTATTAAACCTACGCCACATTAATAGAATTATTCTATGAAAGCCTCCAATATGAACATCCGTTTTCAATAAGCTATTTACGAGATACGTAAACGCCACGAAAGTTAACCGAGCCCCTAAATATGTCTGATTATTAACATAACCGCCCATTCCGCGGAATTGACGACCCCAGCACGATCGCCCGTCTTCCCACACACCCCATTAGGATCGGAATCACTTTCAATAAACCACCCCTCATTATTCCCGCCAGGTAGGTGAGAGTTGAGCGTGAATTACAAGCACGACTGCTCACGAAATGGCGATTGATGTAAGTGTTCTCATTGAAAGACATTCCTGTTAATCAGGGTACCAGATAATATCAGTTTCAAGTATCACGTCTAGATATAGGTAAGCATTTATGACTTATTAAGGAAAGATTAATTATAAACTTGGATTGATGTGGTAAGTCAATTTTCCTATTCCTCATTCTCAAAAGTTCTGGTCTCTGTAAAAGACTATACCACATAATTCTTAACTTAACTGACTATAGTACATAGGTTGCACTGAAGGCGTATATAATCATCATGTCATCAAGATGTTTTTACGGGTCACCAAGAAATTACCACATTCTTTTTGTATGTCTTTAGTACTTTTTGAATTTTCCCCCCGTCAAAAAGGTGTTCTATTCCAAACAAATCGCTAAGGATTTTATCAACTGCTGTAATGATGTATCAACATGACGCCGCAAAGAACCAATTAAAACCGAATCGCTGATTGCTTTTCAACGTATTTTGTAATTAAATTCCTTTGCAGTTCAATTAAGTCGCGTCTGCTATGGATTTTTTCGAAGAAGTTTCCTCTTCAACTACGTTCACTGAAACTTGTAGCTCGACTTCTATCAGCATAGAATGTCGAAGAATAATCTAGGTGATTATTCTTGACATTTTTGGAAGATTTACCTTTAAGCCCCCTATACGTTACGACCGTCCTTTGTCAGGTCAATTTAATGTTCTTGGAGGTGTAAGAGCGACCACAATTTCGAGAATGTTAAAGATTGTGAAGGAAACTTCTAACTCAGACCAGTAATTTTCTGGCTGCACATTGGAATCTGCTGGATTTCTAACGACAAAATTTGCAGCAACTCTAAAATCATAAGAAGGACCAAACTTTTTACAGTAACATGCTATATAACACTTATATAGATACTGTTGTTATATCCATAAAACAAATGTGCTCATCACACAAATGTTTATCCTGGAACACAAACCCACGCCCTCTGCCTCATCAGTCAATCTCTAACTACTAGACCAGTCAAAACGATCAAGTTCTCATTTCATAGCAAACGTGTATAAAATTGAATGCTTTTATAATTTCACGCGTTCCGAACGTTAAAATGAGTTGCATATTTAAAACCGTGCAACTCCGGGCAAATTTCCGTTCTCATATAAAAAGAACATCTCGACTGCGTCCTAAATGTCATTCTGCGGGACTGTAAAACAAATTCGCGTTCTTTGCAGCCGCCGGGTGCTCTAATTATCCACTACGGAGCGTCTGCGCGTTAATTACGTTACCATACCAGTTTCGTGTCGCGACGCTATCTCGCTGGAATTAACACTATATAGCTTCATATGATTACAGCTTGTTAAAGCAGGCGGATTAATTTCGGTTCTATTGTTTTTAGTTTGAGAGTGCGTTAGGTTAACGTCTTATATGAACTCAAATCTAGCTTCGTCTTATGAGCACCTGTCGTTAATATGTGTGTCATTGGATGAAAAAGTATACATTTTTTAAACGAAGGACACAACTGCCTTGATTGGCTCGGAGATTAGGGCGCATCCGAAACCGCTGAAACTAGAATCTTGAAACTTTGCATGGAAGTTCTTTATACTCGTATGCGTGTTCATTCGGTCGAGGTTTGAACGGGATATAAGTACCTACGTTCAGTTGATCAACCAATTTTTTTGTCGATTAATGTCGTTCGTTTTTTCAATCGGTCCGTGATGAGGAAACCGATATTTATGCGATCTCAAAGGATAAAACCAATAAAATTACATATCTACATTTGATGTTTGACTCGTTTCTGACATGCTTTTCCGTTTCGTTGAATGAAGCGTTCCCTTTAAGGTTTGCGCAAGTGTTTTCCGAGACATGTTCTTTGAAGTATTCAAATCTTTGATGTTGTTATAGAATCAAATTAAATCAAATTTCAAAACAATGCAATGTTACATTAAATCATATGATTGTTTTGATTATTATGCACATTCTATGTTTACAATCTCACTCTATTTAATTTTTTGGGATCTAACACATCACTGAAATACTATAATTGTATCATCATGCCGGGTCCCTAACGGGACCCCCTCCCCTAGGCAGAAAGCAGGCAGTGACAAGCATCTCTGTTCTTACAAACGTGCTACATGCATACCCGTCTCTTTCGGAAACTTTTGACTCTCCTATCAGCCAGTATCTGACGTATATAGTCCAGATTCCATCCTGGACTATACACGTCACATACTGTCAGGTAATGTCTAGGTCTCCCTCCACGCCTACATACCTCAACATTCGCATAGTATATCTCTTCTGTTACAAGGAGAAAAAATATTGAATATTAAATCAGAATAATAATTTCTTTATTTGCGTGGCGGAATTCTTTCGAACTAGCACAATAAGGCACGCCGCCCCTTCGCGCGTGATGTAAACAATAATATGGAATATACTTACATAGATAGTATAAGAAGAACTATTCATAAAACAAACCTAGTATGAAGTGTGAAAATTGTGAATGTACGGAGATCAATTTTAAGTTATAAGCGTCAATGAACCGCTATTCAAGGTTACTTTAGAGGTAGCGGGTACAGTCCCTGACAGTTAACCCGATATCGTGATTTCTATTCTTACCTAAGGTAAATGATAACTTCAGGTGTGATCTAGGTCCTTTTAGGATTTTCGCACTGCGTCTATTTTAGCCGTTAATTAAATCAATTTACAACGTATAGCGCCATCTTTGTACTTTCGGATGCAATTTTTTGGCCTAGTCGTTTGCTATTTAGCATAAGTTATTTCATCTAAGTAACTTTGAATAATTTGTTGATTTCTTCTTAATAGATTATTTTGATCCAATTTAATTAAGTCAATAAGCTATTCTAATATTACTAATAACTATTATAACATAACTCAGAGTTCTTTTTAATAGTAAATACAGGTTCTGCTGGAATTAATTCTTAATAAAATTTGTTACATACTCGTACATACGTATTAAATGTATCTGTTTATACATAAATTAGAACAATTCAGTAAATAAACGCTGTCGCTTATGCCTTATACCGATCACTTTCTTCCACAAATATTTCCGCCTGATATTCAACCATTAACACGACAAATATTTTTTCCCGTAATTTATTGGAAAAACACACGTTTGACGGCTTGGAAAACTATTGTAGTTCATCTCGACGGCAAACAAACGTGATGGAGAAAATGTTGAAAACATACGGGTGCGCGTTTCGCAGCTTTTTTAAAAATAAGCAAACAAAATTCGATAGGGTAGTTAAGGTTTATTCAACGAATTCTTTTTCAATGTACAAAAAACTAAAAGGGAAAAGTAATTGCTGTCGGTAATAAACTTTATTGTATTCGTGTTCTAAATGAACCATAGGGTACATCAAATTCTGGACAATCCTGCTTAATTTGAGTTTTACTTATACCACCACCACACGTGTTTCATCTCGCAATGAATGTTGCAGCGTTCAAAACGGTTAGTTGGAATACGGAGGCTTTAAGGGCGACTTTGAGACATTATACAGTCAAGTTCACTCGCCCACTGGAGAAATGTGGTAGAGTATGCTCGTCTACAGCGAACTAAAAGATATCACCATTGAAACCTTGAAAATATCTCGAACAGAGAAACAACTTGTTACATTGTTCAAAGAAATATACGGGCGAGTAACGTGACTGGAATGCTTATTGTGGTTTTTATGATGTTGCGTGTCATGTTGAAAAATCGGCGGCGAAGTTGATCGGTCGGATTGACATGTAATTGATATAAATTGCTCGCCCGAGGGCGCAGTTCGGGGTGTGTAACGCCGACGCTGCTACGTTCCAAGGGGCGTTATTCCCATAAATCAGATTGTCGATATTGCGGTTATGTTAAAATTTTCCATCCACTTATCCACTATTTTTTGAATGCGTGTTTCTATTCTTTTGTATGATTCTTGTTTCTTGTTTCTTTTTATTTTTCATTTTTTTTCTTTTATTTATTATTACATTTTTTTGTGTTACTTTATTTTTGGTGATTTCTTTTCTATTGTTTTTGTGCTGTGTGTTTGAAACTACGTGTAACCCGAAATACAGTATATTCTATTCTATTTCGTTCTATTCTATTCTATTGTATTCTATTCTATTCTATTTCGTAGGACCTCTACTACATGTTTTTCTTGCAGAATCAGTTCTTCAATCATAAAATATTAGCACTGTCTTCAAATCTGTAGAAAGAGCGCAGATCTAATATACGACCCTTTCCTACCATCATGAATGTGGCAAAGACAGACTAATGAAATCAATACCTACTGATCGCCTGGCAACGCCTTGTGATGTTTGAAGACTATCTCACCTGATGGCAAACGATACACAGTCTACAATTTACTACTCTTGCTTACATCATATCTATTTATTTAATCAACTCCTATTTCCTAACTGAATCCGTACGCATTCCATAGAAAACCGCAAGACGATTCTACGGCTATGTTAAAGGCTACATACATTATATGTAAGTTTGTAAACTAATTCTTACTACTCAGATACCTGGCGATAAAATTTAAAATTTGACTCATTATTACAGCTTTAATCTCTGTCCGTCTCCCCCTTTAGAGAAGTAGTGTGTTAGCTCACGACAAATGTAAATTTACGAATCAAATTAGGTTTGATACGCTAAGCATGAATTTCACATAACAGTATTTAAACTAACACCTTAATTACCAGTACACATCTTCGCGCGTTCTGTACTGACTAGTTAATGGAAATTAGCAATCAACAGCGCAGGCGATATAATAATCTCCAAGTTAAGTCGCTTGTCTCAAGAATACAGAGGTGCGAACAGCGCATGAAACGTCATAGTTTGAATTCCTAAGTTATCGGATAGCTGATATACAAACATATAAATACGATATAACACTCATATAGATATTTTTGTTCCGCTCAGATACACAAATATCCTGTATAATACATCACACAAATATTTGTCCTGAATGGGAATCGAACCCAAGACCACTTTTGTAGTCAGGGTCTCTATCTCCTCATTACTCGATACAAATTAAACGACGGATAGGTAAAATTATTTTCTACTAATGATAAGAAATAAAATGTCAGTAATTTAAATTATATTTATCAGTTCAAAAAATCTACCCTTGCCCCCAAATAACCTTGTTGTTTGGGGGCAAGGTTAGATTTTTTTTACGTTAACATACATCGCACCGAATATTCTTCGGGCGTAAATTCTTTTAAAATCATTTCCATTCAATTTACTTCAGGGCAAATCCACAGCAATTTGTTAAAACAGCCTCGAGAAAAGTCTTTTTTGTGAACACATAAGAATGTAAAGTATGAACACAGAATGTGGATTTATTTTTAATGATGTGGTATAGAAAAGTGGTACCTATTGAGGTAATAATAATACATTAATGACGATACCATTTATGTGTATCACTGAATTGAATTAACAGAATATCGATGAAAACAATTAAACATAATATGGCTAACTTAGTAGAAAACAGGCAATAAAATACCTGTGTATTGATTGGCTTACCACAAAAACAATTGTCCTGGCTGAGATTCGCACCCACGCACCCCGGTTTAGAAATCTTTAACCGCTGGACCCAGATGCTAGTCATTTTATTCTTCTGAATTCGCAAAATCCCCATATAAGTCGTAATAAAATGTCGCGAACGCCCATTTTATACTATCAGTGGAGACCCACATCAACTGTATCAGATGCATCAGAGTGATATCTTAAGCTATGGATCATGGTTTTATATTTTTACACGTAAGAAATGGGCGCATAGAATCTCATGGACCACGATATTTTATTTCAGCAGACTGGCGTGTTAGGCTAGTTAGATAGTCGGACTAGGAAGTCTTGGGTTCGATAACCTTGGCATACAATTTGCATACAGTATCGAACAATGAGTAAATTTAAAAGTATTCAGCCAAAAGTTGTTATTTTGATAGCACGGCAACCGGATATATTAGTGGCGTAGTAGATATTTCCTTCCGTTTCGCACTTCGTATAATCGAAAAAATTTGTAGAGAGACATTGGTGTCGCGCTATCCGTGGCGACCCACGTCACCCGTGTCAGCTACACCCGGGTGAGGTCGCTTTACGTTATCCGGGCAACTTTGCCACAGTGTTAGTATTTCAGGTGCGTATCTATTTAAATTTGGAAGAGCATTACCATAGAACGTTACATCATTATGCGACGAATGTTGCATAAAGTGAAAATTGTTTTTATTCGACATAGTGTCTCTAAGTTAGGTATTGTTAGGTATGGGGGCCGGGGGGAGAGTGAAGCACTTTAATTCTGTGTGGGTAGCTAAGATATTTAGCACTCAGTCCTATCTGCTTACCCCGCTAGGATCCTAACACGATTGATTGGTTTTGAAAGAATATCTGAATACCTAAGGAATAGAGTGATTGGTGATTTATAAAGCGTTTAAAATTTTTATTATGGTGATAATAAAAATCAAAATTTTTGTTATGATGACACCTATTTTTTTTGCCGATTGAAACATATTGGCATTAAGCCGTTAAGTGAGGGTAGATATGACATGAAATACAAAGAAAAACCTTGCAGTATAATCGTGATTCCATTAGGCAGACTTCACCCGCGTCAACTCTGTCAGGGACACTCGTACGATAAAAACAAACGCTACGTATATTATGCATAGACTCGTAACTTTCCGAACGGAAAATTGGCACGGCACCTTGTAATGGAACTCAATATTTTAATAATATTAACAGATGACAGGTGAGCGGTGACATATGGCAATTGACACATGACAAGTGACGAATGACAGATGTCAGGTGACAGCGTGATCGAGAGATTTTATTTTGTTCACACGTTATATAATTATTGGTTGCGTAACACCGAAATCACAAATTTAAAAAAAAACACTAGCATATTTGGGAAGCTTTTATTTAAATGATTATACAAGAAGAAAATAAGTTTAAATCCAATCAAACTGGCAATTTATTTATGTAGATACATAAAAAGCACAAGTTCGTTCACGTGATGCAAATACCACTCTACCTTAAGTTACTGGCAATACAGGTTATAATGAGTAATACATATTTTGCCAGATACAATTTAAATACAACCAATTTTAATGATTTTTAATATATAACATTTAGAGGTAAATTAAAATCCTAATTGAATAAAATAACCCTTCGGCACCTTATTCATTACGTTACCGTATAAACAGCGGATAAAGTGAAGTTATTAAGAAAAATTTTCGTCGCTCACGAAATTACGCGGGATCCTCGACTTAAAGGCTTGGAAGGCTCTCACGGATATTAATCCGTCAGATGAAATAATATATTACGATATAACATCTCTGCGGTTCTTCAGAATTCCTAAATATTTACTTACTCTTGAGATTACGAAATAAATATCTTAACCTGTCTGACAAGCGAATAACATGCTACAAATAATAATAGTAATAATGATATACTTATTTAGATATTTTATCTCACTCACACACAGGAAATACAGATGTGCTTGTCACTCTTGTGGTTTCGAACCTACGACTTTCGGTTTGGCAGTCAGTGTTCCTAACCGCTGAACCATGAGTCCATTGACACTGCGTTTAAATATAAATAAAACAACGGAACAATTTCTGTTGATTCCCACACTCGAACAAGCGAGTATTAAGCGAATATTTATTATTCGCCGTCAAACGAGTGTCTTATTTAGAACTTTTGATTACTGTTTGAAAGACATCGAGGTCGGGCGAGTTCTGATATTTTGTTAGGCAAGTCGATTCGTCATTAAATTGTCCCAAAAGGAATAACTCATAGAACTGCTGGAGTGCTTCAGGTTTGAGCCATCGCAAAAACAGCGCGTAAAACACTACGGTAATATACCATAAGCTAAGGTAATATACCGTAAGGAAGAATGCTGTCTAAATATACATATGACCATTAATGAGTGTATGGTATGGTATCGTAATGACTTACAATGGATAAAACAATCGGAATTTTAAATTGGAATCGGATTTTTAATTTAATCAACCTATCAATTAATGATGGTCACCCTCACCACCAGAGGAGTTGCCAAGGCGATGCCGGTTTTGAAGAAACTCTCACGCCTTTCTTGAAGAACTGTCATAGGGCTCCCGATAAGCCTTAGATGGAAGTTAATTCCACATTCCATAGTTTCATTAGTGTCGTCACACATCTATCAAAACGTCACCGAACGTCCAGGCAAATACCAGTAGTTTTATGTAACATATAATACATCAGGCGTAGTTACGTTGCGTTATTTTAATTTCACAAGAATTAATATTACAATCTACAGCTCAACCGCCAAGTATTAGATTCGTACTTTCAGTTGTGTCTTGACACTTGTCTCCAGAACATTCTAACTCGATATATTAAAGTTTCTTCAGACAGCCGAGGAATGGAATTCCCAGTAGGTTTTTCGTTTCCCCGATATCTACAACTTGGTATTATTTCACACAATAGTGAATAAGCAGTTTCTAGGCTAACATGCTATACTCGACTGTATCTCACCTAAGACTAGGTGAGCTAGTCTAACGTAAATTTCTTAGTATTATATAGTATGAAAACCTTCAATACTAACTAACCAGGCATTTACTAAGCCTTTTCTAGTAACTGAGTCACAATACTAAATCAAACGACACAAAAAATGTTGTTATTCTATGTAAACATAGCCGTTACTATCAAATCGTAATTCCATATCTGACCAGTTTCCCCACGCGTGGGATTGTTCTGGACTCTCCGCCAAACTAACCCAGTGCCAATTGAAGTTTCGATACAAAGAGGATTTGTGTTGAAATTAATTACAAACAAAAGGCTGTATCAAAATACATGAAGTTTATAACAATATCATCCACTTGTAACGTTCGTAATTAAACGGCCGCTTAATTAAACTCTATTTTAATTAAAACAAATAGAGGACGCTCGCGTATTTTAATAATGTTTGTTACATCAGAACTTGGATTTGGAAACACGTAGAATCCGCCTAATAATATTTTTTTTACTACGCCGAATGGGCGTATAACGATATGATACGTATTTGATTGTACTTTTCGACGAAGTTCCTTATCGCGCGTTGCGAAGGAGGGTAGACAGAAAAAAATCAGACGGCAGTTGTCCGACCGACTAGTATTGCTAATTATAAGAAATAAAATTTTATTACAATTCCTTCAATAATTAATCGAAAGGAACTTCTTTCCATCCGGGTGTCCCTTGACACCTTTCTTGTGTTTTCGTTTAATTTTTGTACATTGGACTTTGGGTAATGACAATTTTTAGCTGATTTTATTTGAATTTCTATACAGCTTTATTAACAAAGGTTCCTTGTTAGATGCGTTCTTGATGTTTCTCGTAGTCTCAGTTCGGGTACACATCATGTGCTTTTATTACGCCATCAAGGCTCGTTCGTTTATAAAGTTTTATGTGCCAGGATTGTCTTCGTTCAGTTTTAATAATACGAACTTACTGGTAATTGAGACAGTTGCATTAATTGTTTGTATACATACACACGTTAAACGTATGCCTGTTTATAAATGGTTTGTAAAATCTTGATGCTTATCTAGGCTGTATCGCATTTTATTGTTTACATACATTTAAGGTGATTTCTCACTATCCGTAGCGTTGCGTCGCATCGTCTACGAGTCGAATGTCAAGACCATTGCACATCGGCGGAACGCGAATCCCAATAAAATGTAACTTAACACAGATCGATATTTCCAAATAATTAACATTTTTGTATGCAGTCATAGCACTCCTCAGTATTGCAGCTGTTTTTAAGTATTCTCCAGTAGTACTTAACATTCAATTTAGATGTCATTACACTGTAACCCCTAGAATCACTGTAACCTACATACATATATATCAGTCCTATGTAGAGATATCCTTCGTTTTTGAGGCGAATATTTTGCACTCGCCTTGCTTATGTTGACTCGGCTATGAACACTTTGCGTGTCGGTACTTTTTTAAGGAATATCTCTGGGACGTTTACTTAGGATTCCGGCTTTTGCGAATCCCTAACTGTAAGAAAGATATTGTTTACAATGTTAGGCCTCTTTATTATTAATGTTGAGAGTTCTGTTGCACCCACGGTTCGTGCGCGCTTCGGGTATGTTCGATTTCCCAGTTAACAAAGGAATTGGGATTTGTATGAGATATTTCTTCATGGAAGCAACATCTGATGAAGAATTTTCATAAACTAAAGCCTCTTTCCATCCATATCATTAATTTTATA
>DWQT01001845.1:0-15568 GCA_018244895.1 Myscelus amystis hages
TCTTAGTCGCGAGTTCGGGAAGTTAGGTTTTTAGCAAATGAGGCATCTATCCCATTGCGGCATCTATCCCGGTTTTAACCTATGTATCTCTTGTCACTTGTCCCAATTGTTTTTACAAAGAAATACTGCAGCGGTAATTGCTCGTCGTACTTAAAATGAAAAACAATAACCACTGTTCTGAGGAAGTAGGTTGAGGGCTACAGACACCGCACAAGGGGTCCTCGCACTGAGAGGCCGAGAGCGCCGAGCCAGCATACCAGGCGGACACACAAAGGGTCCTTAAAAGTCTTTTAGGACGTGCCAGATGTAGACCAAGTATTGCTTCTTAGCTCACGTAGGTATATGTACATACACATATATTGGTTAATGATTATAGTATTAAACATTATGCAAATTGCATGACATCTGAACAACCTTTTTACGAGACCTTGATGTATCGAAAATATCGTCGCAGGCGTTGAGAACTTGGTGCCCGAGAATATTCTCGAATAATCTGTATCTCTACTATTGTTTAATTAGAATAGATAAAGACAACTTTATACAAAATTATTTCCACGTTAAGTGTCAACGACTTCAGATTAGCGTTTCTTTACCTGAAAACATACGAGTACCTAATAGACAAACAGAAGACAGCTTTAATTTCTTATTTGTAATATTTAGAAGTATTGCAGTATGGTATCTATTATATGTAAAGATATCATACGAGTCTTGTGTCCACTAGTGAAACAGTAAGAGTTGAATAAAAAAATATAATGAAGATCTTTTTAAATTAAATATCATTAATTCATACTAAAATTTATAAATTTCGTCTCGCCATGTATTGACAGCAACAAAAAATAAATAAATTATGTTCATTGCTTATTGAATGGTAAATTATACATATTTTTCAACTACATATAGAAAAATTGTACACAAGTAAACATTATAAAGGTAGACAGAAAAGAAAACCGTTAACAAGGACCTCTACATAGTCCGAATTCGGATGAATCCTTTTTCCATTTGCGGAATCCGTGAAAAATGTATTTACCAAATTCACCATTGACATAAAAGAAATATTCCGTTGTTTTTATGTTAATAGGAGTGGTCTTACATAAACAGGCGAGCTCATTGACCGAAATTAACAAGTTGTGTCAGTGCTTTCATAAAATATACACTTTGCCACAGATTATTAGTGCTAAGGGAGACGGAAGGACGTCGTAAACATATTGTTGATATGCAGCGATTGATAATTGTAATAATATTTATTTCAACTATGTGGTATTATATCTTACGGGGCACAATGACTGGCCTGCAAAATCGGTGGTATGGACACGATTTCCATTCAGGATAAAGATTGATGTGAACTTTTTATGAATGAGCGTTTATGATGTCTTATTACGTATACATATAATATATTATGACGTAGGACTCATAATGTACAGCATTCAGTTACATTACGTATGTATATTTTGAGGCATAATTGTTATGTGTAAAAGTGAAGGGCCATTAGCATTAGATAACGAGTCGTAAAATTGTTTTGAGAAAGTTTTATAGTAAGCAATAAGGAACAAGTTACAGTAATTATTACTTAATAGCTGTATTTAGCTGTTTTTCCAACCGTACCCACACACGAAAGTTAATGCGACAACTACAGATATATAATAGTTATCGCCATTTATCGCTAGCATAACGCCAGCATCGCATACGCAATTGTTAGTAGTTGATGTTTTTTTATAATACAAGTGCACTGAATATCGAAAAAGAAACATAATTGTCTCTTTTATCGGTATATAACAGAGAAGAAAATATTATGATTACGATTAAATGTTACACACAGAGTAAGATAATTTTAAATTTTCTTTCATGAAACTTGAAGGTAGCCTATATACAGTAAGTACTTAAATTAAACAAAAAAATGAGCTGGGTACAAGGCCACTTATAGAAAATCACTTATTTATATTGGAAACCAAAATTATATACGGTCACTGAATAATATAGAATTATGAAAATAAACGAACGCTGTCTTTTTATGGGTTAATAAAAATTCACCTAGTGTGTTACTAATTAACTTTACTACACTCTTCAAAAGTAAATATGTTTTACGATAGCAAATTTCATTTTTCTAAGACTTTTAATTAAATTTATGGATGTCTCGTGAATGAAATATATATGTAGAACTGCTTAAGTCAGTACCTAACTATAGAAAACGAAAAATCAGATTTTGATTTGGTCATGAGAAAAAAAATCAGCTTTAATTGAAGTCTCGATTGGTCTTCAAACCGCGGCTCTATTTTCTTCCTAATTGGTCGGTAAAGTGATTTTGTTTCTTGTTCCAAAAACTTTGAAGATATTTTAATATTACACGATAACTTTTGTTCGTAATATACTCCAATAATATGAAATAAAATTCTCTCTTTATACCTATTAATGCGATTAGAGCATTTTCAAATTTTCATTTAACATAAAAATAGTAATTTGTTATGATGGTATTGTGTTCCGAATTTCGATGTATCGATATCGCATTCGAAATTTCAATTCTCTATGTTTCTCGAGCGCAAATGAGCGACTGACGATATTATTATGGGACACGCGCTTCGCTTGCGTGGTGCGATATCAATAAATAATTCATTCACATGTCGGATAGACGGCGGTCCACATGACCCGCGTCGACCTACTCGGCTGACCCGCTCTGTTCTCATTCCGGTCCCCTAATATCCGACCTACTTAAGCCTCATCACCCTAGCAACTAGCAGATCGAGATCCTGTTTATTGAGATGGATTAGTAATGTCACTAATCATACCTGGTTAATATAAGTGCCGGTTGTTAGCAGTTGCTAGCAGTCGTTGGCAGAATTAATATCCACATATCTATGTATATTTTTTTCTCCTTATACCTATTGTAAGTAACATATTTTGTTTGTTTTGCACAAATGTTTGTCCCTTGTATGTTTAATTTTCGATTGTAAAACAAGACATCATAAAAACAGACATCCATCTGTACTGTATATACTGATACTTTGATATTTTTTATTAGAAATCACGATGTCTTCGGAGTTATTTCGTTTGAGACCCTCCGTATAATTGGGAACATTTTAAACAAATTCCGAAGACATTATTAACACTTGAACTTTATCAAGAAAGTTGTAAAAGACAATAACGTTTTTCTTGGACGGAGAAAATTTACATAAGTACGTACATTCGGCACATTTTTACTTATTTAATAGCGGCTAAAGTTCTTACAACCTTGAATGTCGCCGCCGGCTGCCTGAGGTCAGTGTCAACAGACCGTGAGAAGGCAATCACTGTCAGTAAATATAAAATTATTCAACCGATTATAGATTGGATCGTAAACCTGCAGCACATTATCATACAAATATGCACAATTGATTTAAGTAAATGGCACTAGTGTTTTTAAATTCTATAATAATATAACTGCAGGTCGACAAACTCATATCATAGGTACAATACTCATCACTTTGAAAATTGTAATAGTTTCTTGTCAGATAATTAATCTGACTTACTCAGAGTTTAAAATTCACTCTGAACTCTGAAGTGTAGATTCTAATAATTGCTTAATAATTTAAGAGGTATTAGTATGACGTATTTGGCTAGAATTTTAATCATATAACGCCTATTTTCTTTTTCCATCCTTCTTTATTATTATACTCTTAGATAATCCTTTTCACCTTTAAATGTTTGGCGTTAAGCACGTTTTTATTAGATTAATTCTTTTGCATTTAATTTATTACAATGTATTGTTAATGTTTACACCAAGAATACTGGGGATACATTCAGAACACGAATATAATTAAATAATTTCGAACTAACGAGTGGCAGTCATAAATGTATATGACGTAGGTAGAGACCAACTATGTATTACTAATGTACAGCGTTATAATTTGTTACAGAGTGAAATCGAAAACAGATTGTTTTAAGATGGCAGTATTATGATTGTACATCTATATGCAGACCGCGACTCCAATCATATGTATGTACTAACTATTTTATATATTATAACGAAACAATAAAATTATACGGCTTTTAAATACCTATTAATCAAACAAAATAAGCTCACGCAGATTACTGATTTCTAACTGAGGTCAGCTTGTCCATGAACTAATAAATAGAAATAATAATAAAAATCTACTAAAACCATCTATTGAATGGAATATAAATAAAGAATTGCCCTTACTCATTGCCAATGAGTATTTCGATGAGGATTATATTGGTTATAATCCATTATATTCCAGCGGCGTCTGAAATAGGTCACAAAAGTTATTTTTTGCAAGACCTTCCAAATATTATCCTTATTTCATAATTTTAAAGGA
This sequence comes from Myscelus amystis hages, assembly GCA_018244895.1. Classification (NCBI taxonomy): domain Eukaryota; kingdom Metazoa; phylum Arthropoda; class Insecta; order Lepidoptera; family Hesperiidae; genus Myscelus; species Myscelus amystis. Next base: position 4,308 of record DWQT01001845.1, read on the forward strand.
GTGCGCTTTTAGCTTCATATTCTCAGTATATAATTCCGTGCGTATTATAGCACTACTTTAGCACCTATCTACTCCGGTACCTGGTGAGGTACAAGAGTTGCTAGGTACTACCAAATGGTACAGTTTGTTGGTTGTTGCTATCTTAGAGTTATACCCTTAATCTTAGAGTTGTCTTCTGTCTAGGTTAGAGAATTTTATTTTGTTTAATGAAAATTTGCTATAGTATTTTGTGCTTTCTGTGTAAAACCGGAAAGTCCAAATTTCAGTGCGTTACTTGGAAACAGTTTACCAAGGTTTTTACATATTTCTGTAATAAAATAGTGATGACACACCCGATAGCGGCGGCGGCATCAATAGCGTCCCAGAGGCGGGCTCGTGGTACATTTATATCGAGTCGATGTAAATCAAGGTATTCTTTCTTACATAAAACTGGTTGGGTATGTCTGATGTCAATTCACTATTTATTTACACTTTCTTCAATTGTAAAAACGACTTATGGCATTTTTATACAGTTCTTTTCATCTCCAGGAAAAAATAAATTGTTAAGTATAAATCGTGTTTAAATAAATTCTAGACAATAATAAAATATTAGCTATAAATGTTACGCTGTTTGAAAATTATTTTAGTGCTATTTGGAGACTTTCCATGGCTGAAAGCTGTGGATATTAGTAAAGCATATACAATTTGATTACTCATCTTATATAGGTTACAAAGGACAAACTAATATATCTAGATTGATATCTTATTTCATTTTTAAATTACAATGAATTTAAGGGAACATTAATTTACGTTTTAGTGCAGGTTTAGAGCTCCTGGAACCTCCTGATATGTATGTGTTGAGCGGCCCCCAAAAATGTTTTAGTGACTTTAGACTATTGTCTCCTTCAAGAGACAAGGTATCTTAAGAAAATTCCCCCGCCTAATCAAAATGAAAAGGTTACCACATGTTTCGACGTAATATTTTTTGCTGTAGTGTTATATTTGGCCCTGTGCGACTTTCTACGCCCCTTCCGTTGCGTATGACAGGTGTCGTCTCCCAGCATTGCTGATTACATACAGCTGATTCTAAATGGAGAAAAAGTACCACAAAGTAATCTTTTAATAGATCCGGTATGTTGTTTCCTCTTTTTTATATTGAACCATTAAGATTGGTCAGAAAAATATTATCTCATTACATTGTTTCAGGGCTTCAAATTGCATGAATGTTACTATCTGTGTTTGGAACGCCAATTATGTTTTATTGAGTTCCTAGTGATTAAAAATTGATGTTATATTTTGTAAAATGTGCATGTTTGAACTCTTTTAAGCTATTTCAATATTGGGGGTGTGCACGGAGGTGTTTTATCGTTTTTGTTATCTAAGGCGCACTCTAGAATACTTAATCATTGTATCAGTGTTTCACTTGCATCATTGAACATACTGTTTTGGCTGATGAGTTAGATACCTACCCTGTAACAGGTGTTAAACTAATTTATTTAAAAGTTCTTTCAGTTTTCATTTTCGATTTTGTTTCTTCAGTCAGATTTTATCAGATAATTTAAGTAGCTAAACCAAAATACATACATTTTGAACGTTAATAGAATAATTCAGAGCGCGAGAGTTCAAAATATCGTGTCACTCATCTCACATGATTTTCCCATAAACAGGTGGCAGCTGCATCTGGGCATGTTGCATTAGGGGGCGTGCGTTCCCACACTACTCATATCCTTTAGATTCGTTCAACTATATTCAGATCTCCCCAAAACCATGGAATATTTAAATAGAACAATAAAGATATGTGATATTTGAATTTAATTGACTCCCGATCCGTTTTGCACCCTATATTAGGTCAGTATGCCTGTGTACAAAATATGTATATGAGGCTATTTGTTTAAAAAATCCGAAATGTATTTTTCCTGTTTAGTATGAATACTTGCCTCAGACTTGTCTCTCTCGCCTCATGAATAGGTTAATGTGTTTACGTTGAGCTCAATGCCCTATGGAGTAGTGATGGTTTTTGAAAGAAGCGACATCATGAAAATCCACCCTCCCTTTTATTACGCCAAGCTCTTTCACCCAAAGCTTCACACCGTTTACAGTAATATATTTAGGTGTGACTTCAAACGAAACGAAAAAAATACCATCACAAATGTGTAATGATATATGGAAGAATAAAAAATTTATGTTTTGAGGTCCATAATTGGTCCATAATATGGTATGTGTATGTCTGCATATGCTTGAAGAGAGTGACGAACGTAGAAGAAACCCGATAAGTTGGAAGGATAGGATATTTAGCACGCGGTATCACCTTTTAGCGACCTGATCACAATCTTATATACTAATAATATAAAGCTGAAGAATTTGTTTCATTATTTGAACGCGCTAATCTCAGGAAGTATTGGTCCGATTTGAAAAATTCGTTCAGTGTTAGATAGCTAATTTATCGAGGAAGGCTATAGGCTATATAATATCACGCTAAGATGAATAGGACAGGAGCAGCAATAAAAAGTATTGCGTCAACGGCAAAATCATTTATATGGTAAAGCAACGTTTGTGGGGACAGCTAGTAAAATATAAAAATGTGTGCGGTTATTATCTATACATATAAAATTTAACATTATACAAACCATATGCTTATTCCTCTGCGCGATTTGGTGATCTGAAATGAAATAAAGAAAATTTTATTAGATAACATTTAGATATGGTATGAATAATTCCGTTCAATTGGTTTTATATGCGTTGTGAATCACTATGAATTATTGAACGGTACAGTCAAATAGGCACGAATGGTTCTGGAGGCGCTCGTAATGCGCCATATTTTCGTCCCCAATATAATCATGTAATTTTGTAGAGTTATTTTTAATAAATTTATGACGGAATTATTACGGTAGGTATGTTCATTCATCGTATTTATCGTATGGGTTTTTGAAATAGTAATAATAGTATTTGACCTCCGTCTCTTGTGATGGAAAGCATGCTGGCCTACTCAATGCGTATCGAATGTATTTCGGAAAAATCTTTAGATTATAATTTTCTGGAAAACAGACGTAAGTAGTGTATTCTACGATTTACAAGTACTAATCAGAAACGAGGAAGTAAGCTTAATTTAAAATCAAATCAGTACTGCTAAACGTTTAATTTATTTTAAAGCTCGTACATACTTGGTGCTTAGGAAACAATCATGCGGGTTGTATGGCCTGCGGGATTTTACAAAACCACCTTTGTTTGAATAAGTGGCAACAGAACCTCAATTGTGCTTCAACGTTCAAGGAATAGGGACGCGTGGACGAGCGCTGTGAAAGGAATTATAACTCAAGTATTTAATCCTTATTTTCTGTATTGTTTAACCTTTTTATTATTCGTCTGTTGGACCATGGACCTCGGTGTACCACGCTGGCCAACTACGGTTTGGCAGACATCCCATGCCGTACCGTTTTTTGTATATTATTTTCTATTGACGCGTAAAAAATCTTTTCAATTATCTTGATTTTGAGCATCAATTTTAATATCATAATATGTTGTTGCCTCAATATTTTTAAATCAATAATCGTGACGTGACGAAGGTCGTTTAAGATTATACTAAATGAAAAACAAACATATTAAACATGGATTGATGCGTTAGTCTGGCCGAATATCTATAAAGGTTCACCAGACGGTCTCTGTTCAGTGCATGATGTAGGTCAACTTTGATTCACCAATTAATCACTGGACGCCTATAAAAAGCACGCTTGCTCGGCTTACCAAATGAATCTGTAAATTGTGTTTGTGTTTGAAATTATTAAACGATAATCAATGTGTACCTAAATGTAATGTTAGTAATGGTATATTCGGCATTCCTATGATATTTGAATTAAGCTTTATTAGGCACGTTTTAAGCACCTTACCAATATAGTTTTGGACTTATCTATTCTTTTATCGGATAGGTACTCAAAAAAATTACGAATACAATCTATTATGACTTGTCATGATAAAATACGACAAATAATATAAAGTGTCAGTGAAGCAACTTTGTAAAATTATCCAATAAATTTCCTCCTCGCCAAAGTCCATCAACATCCATTAGAAGAAGCGAACTAACTTATTTCTATAGATGTTCAAGAATGGAGATAAGTTAGTTCCATGTTGTAATGGAATTTGTACGAATATATGTATGAGTGTTCTTTGTCATTCAAGAACTACATACGCCCACCGGCCTGCGCGGTCAACAGATCAGCAATAGTGTGGAATCTTTCTACTTTCCAAATTTAGTTATTGGTTTTCTTTGCAGGGTAGGAAAAAGTTACGTTATATTCGAAAGTCCTCATCTCCACAATTCCAAGCGAGTTACGAAGTTTCGTGTTCAAATTAGAGTTTTTGTATTTAGAAGATTTGCAACTAGCAATAATGTTAGTAAGTATTTCTCATAGAAACATGGCCGTTCTAAACTCGTCGCCCTTTGTATTGTAAATAGGTCTTTTGGCAGTTGAGTAAATTGTGTTTCGTGTAATGACTCTGTTGACGCCTCAATGCGAGGGAATTTTAGGTCAAAGACTAAAAGCGACTTGAATAAACTTCGAGTTTGTTTAACAATAAATGTTTGTGGCAAACAAAGTACTGGTAAGTATAAAGTTGATGTACTCAAAATTACAAATATTTCATTCTAATCGAAGATAAACGAACTTTCTAAGTACCTAAACAAACATATATTAAACTCTCTCATTATGATGAAATAGATAATTAGTATATTTGAGTTTAGAATACAGCAATTAATCCTATATTTGTTCATTGCCATTAATCATATTGCCAGTTGGAGAATTGTCATTTCTTTTTACTAGAGTTTTGTCTTTCGCGGCAAATGTGGTTTCAATGACGCGGTAGACCCTTCTGTTTAATTTTCGACTTCGGAATCGCTATTGTTTCAATACTATCTGCTACTTAAGACCAGTGTGTAGGTACTTTGTTTTATATTATAATACAAATCGTACTCCAGTTGTAAGTGTTGTTTACGATCTCTCAAGTGTCAGTAGAAATAATCAGAATCTACTCAGAGAGCATTAGAGACGCGATGCCACTTATCGTGTACTTAGTTAATATGAGCAAAATATATCTTATTGGTACCTACCACTTATTGGTACTAAGTACCTACTAAATATTGAAAATTAAAATATTTTAAATGTGAATGTGCAAATTTGATTGCACAAAATAAAGCTATACATTTATAATTTAGATTTCAGTGTTATTTGTTTTTAAACATGCTTAATCTATACAAAGGAAATAAAAATTGAAAGGCTTAATGACAATAAGGATGCAGGAGGCATTTAGTGGCTTGAATATAGCAAGGTAATAAAGGTGCATAGTATCATTACTAGCATGAGTGCGCAGCGGAGATAATCTACTTATACCGACACAACTAGTCTGGTCAGATTTGAAATACAATTATGGTCCTTCGTGTGTAATAACCGCTACTAAGATGTGAATTAGTGGAACGTAAAAAGGGTTGAAGTTAACGTGGGTTTAGACTTAATTATGCCTTTAGCCTATGGTTTTAAATAGGCATATCGAATTATTTCAACGGTTTCAAAAAAAATTACGCCCGTTGGTTTTTTGAAAACTGCGGGAGTATGAAAATTGTTAAATGGTGGTTTTCAAGAAAATTAACAGATTTATGTCTGTGGGAAGGTGACTTTGGTAAATTTAATGGCCTTTCGTGGAATCGAGTGCGCCTGGCATCGGAGACTTTAACGAAATCAATCAGAATTGAACTCAACGGAATATTAAACGTTTGATGGCGGGAGATGGAGAAATTGCTTTAAATCCCTAATTTATTTACGAAAGTCGTTTATTAATGATCGTAAATATAATTTAACAGACTGATTGCCTAATGATCGAGGGTTCGACCGTGAAACGAAATTTCTAAACACTTTGATTCCTTCTTATATACATAAAGATTTACTTGACTTTTAAGCCGTGTTCATTTGTTCGTCAGGAGTTTAATAATATTGCCTGTTGATCGTCAATTACTTGATATTATTTATCGTATTCATGGATTAAACATTATCGGTAATTGTATCTGAGAGCTTCTTCTATGTATAAATGTACCTACTACATACATATGTACCATGTATACACATATGTAAGCTATAGATATATGTATGTATATTGTATAACGTATTGTAGTAAAGAAAATTCTATTTATAACGCAACAACAACTGTTGTTTAAAAAAAAGTGGAATTTCGCGGTGATTCTTTGGCGACAAAATGTCGGGGATGAATTTTTTTCGCAACTAGAGATGTTCTACGTGTTGCTACAGCGAAGATTGGAGAAGAAAACACTAAAAATATTCAGCGAAATCATTAAATGGTCCAATACAACAAGTATATAATTGGGAATATGTTGTCCAGTCAGCGTGTTTCAAAGAAACGAATCTAAGAACCAAATAATTACCAATGTGTGCCTGTTTTTACAAAACCACGAATGACTTAGTGTCATAAATATAAATTACGAACTTACTGGTAGATTGCATTTCGTAACTAAGTTTTATTAACTAACGAGACTTTTATTAGCATTCAACGAGGTACTTCAATTGTGTTGAAGCGAGAGGGCACTAATCTTAATATTATCATCCCACAGCATCCCATGTGAGTGAAGGGGATAGATATATAACAGGATGGCCGATGCCTCTTGGGCAACTGTGGTGAATACAATACAATGGGATGCGGGCGGCTCTTATGACTTCATGGAAAAAAAAGTTGATGTTATATCATAAATGATCGTTTCAATGACATCAACTGACTCTATATAAATAGTTTAAAGTGATAATAATAATATTTTTATACGTATGTTCGATTAACATTTGGTATAAAAAAACGGATAATTACACTAGAAAAGAAAATAAAAGAATTCAAAACATTACGCAATATTAGAAGACACTCTCTATATAATACTATGTATGTATATCGTAGATAACATACCCCGTTTCAGATATAACATATTAATTATCGGAAAAAACAAAACTATGCATTTCTGACCGCTTATTATATTCTAGATCTAGACCAAACAAACTTAAAAAAGGGATACTCAACACGGTTTCATTTGTGCAAATGTGATTAAAGCACGGTAACGTAAAGTTGAAAGCTCACAAAGTATGTAAAACGAATTGACGTTGCTTTCATTTAAATGTTCTGACGTTAAACATTTGCTACCGCGGTATATATATAATGTAAACTAAGTATTACTTACGAGTCGTTAATGAGCCGCCTTAATTAGTGACGTGGCTTTTATTTCGAAGGTCAAGGCCGGCAGTGCCAAATAAACTGAGACGGCCTGTCAGGAAACTTTTGCGATAATAAAACAACACATGACAATGGTTCTTTGTTTTAATTACGTATTTTGTAATGATGACCAATTATAATTTCGGGTCTAAAACACAGCCCGCCTTGATTGCTTTCAGTAAGCACAGCCTTCAATGATCGTGTAGGTAGGTGATATATAACCAAATTAAATTCTTTTGGCCCCGACAGTTTAATTTAGCGCGTTCGTACAAACAGACTATTCATCTTTATATATTACATAGATTTTCGAAGCGAGCTCTTGTTACCGAATTATAATTGAGTTTCTCAGAGTTGAGACTTGTTAATGCTTCGATATTCAGTTCCAATTTTATAACTTGCTATTTACTGTCCGATGTCCGTAACAAGTACCTACCTATGATTGATTATATGAAATTGGTTATGCGATTAAAACTTATGTAGGATTGCATCCATTAAAAGAATATCTTATACAGTGTAGGAATGTACTTGAAGAAAAACGAATTACAAAAGAATAAGGCATTTTGTTACATTTTTTTGGTTGCCCTGTTGGTACAGCAAAGCCTCTAAATATTATTAAAAAGATGATATTAAAACATACAATATACTCATAGCTGCATCTATCTAGCATGTCCTTGTTATAATGGTACAGTTAATCATGTTTATATAGTTAGTGTTTTTATCGCTCTGAGCTCACTTCTTCGTTCTCGTAACAAAGAGCCGTATATGCTTAGAGGCCGTTAATTTATTTTATTATAATTATTATCATTTATATAGTGAACTGTTTATTCCTCTATTATATAAACATGTCATATCAACACTAACATTCAATGTGTCATACTTCTTGTTATTGTATAAGTCACACATTCAATCTATACATAAATATAAATATCTGTGTCTCTTTGTTCGTCCGGGGTAATCTCGAGAACGGCTCGACCGATTTCAATAGGATTTAACATTTGGATTTGATTAAATTGTTATCTATATTTTTTAAGTATCTAACATTTCCGTATTTCGTTTATTGATAGCACTAAAGTTCGTCAATAGGTACAAAGCAACAAAAGAGATGGAAAATTGTTTGAAAAACGGTGAAGAAAACGTATTGTACTGGATTTGGTTATTTATACATAGATATCAGAATTTATTACTATGTTTTGCAGATAATTCCGGTTTTGTTATTGTAATTAGACATATTAAACTTCGGATTACTCATGTAATATGTCGGCCATTAACTGCTACTTCGTTCGTACATTAGGCTTTCTAATTGCCATACAATCGTTTTGTTAAGTACGTTCTCCAGGGGTTCTCGGGTTCGGTACCTATCTGTATGGCAAAAGCAAGTAATTTTCAGAAAATGTAAAATATGTTTGTATTATGTACTAGAAGTTACTTTACAATCTATACTAATATATAAAGCTGAAGAGTTTGTTTGATTGTTTGAACGCGCTAATCTCAGGAAATATAGGTCCGATTTGAAAAATTCTTTCTGTGTTAGATAGCTCATTTATCGAGGAAGGCTATATAATATCACGCTAAGATGAAAAGGAAAGGAGTAGCAATAAAAAATATTGCGACAACGGCAAAATAAATTATATAGCAAAGCAACGTTTGCCGGGTCAGCTAGTTAATAATAATGACCCTTTTATTGTTGCTCCTGACCGCTGGTCTTCTCTCAGAATGAAAAAGTTTTAAACCGTAGTCTACACTGCCCAAGTGCGGATTAGCAGACTTCACATACCTTAGAATATTACAAAATTTAACTTCTGTAAGGTCGGACGGTTTCCTCGCGATGTTCTTTTGCGATCACAAATGGCATTTAAGTTTCAAATTATAAAACGCAAGTAACTGAAAGTCAGGATTAGAACCCGAACCCCCGGACAGGATTACAAGTTCAAACGACTAAGCCAACACTGCTTATTCAAGCTTTGCTTGTTCATACGTATTAAGACAGCAATCGGATATACACGCTCCCAATGGGTCCAATTCCATCGCACGCTCTCTCCGATGTCCCGTGGGAATTTCTAGTTTTCCCGGGCTTTGTTCGCCGTGGATGAGAACACGTGAATCCTTTTCTGGTATATTATTACTACGATAAATAGACTTGACTTGCACTCGCTTGATATTCAAAATTCGGGGCAATATTCATTGCATTTTTCAGTTTGAACAATTGATTTGTACAGTTGATAGATATGTATTCGTAGCTTAACTGAGACAAGTTTAAAAAACAAAAACATTTTTCGACGTCATTTTTGCATCTAATTTTCTTTTCGAAAATTTTCTTCTGGTAGCAAACTACCAAAGTGCGGTACTACCTGCTGTCTGTCTGTTTCGATTTACAACTTGATATTCAACATAGGAATGAATAGGGACATTATAGGCAAGCGCGGTACATTCTAGAGTCTAGGCTAATAGAAGTAACATGCAAGCCTATTTAACAATAAAAAAATTACCACAGCCCAGGCTCTACCAAGCTTTTGTTCCGGTGGTTTGTGAAATGTCAATATAATTATTATTTACTCACATTACAGTTGAAGTCGCTGACATTGTGAGATTTCAATTAGGCTGACAAATTATCCATCAAAAATGTACACTCCAAACATTGATTTTCAGCCACGTGTCTTCCTGAGCACATGGCGACAATAGCACATCCCTCTTAACAGAACACAATGGACCACCCCGCATCGAAACTCGCCCCTCATTGGGACAATAGCCCCATCGATGTTTCTGTCCCCAAGATGACTATCGATCGACCTACTGATGAGCTGTGAAAATGACAGTGTTTGGTTCCAAACAAATATTTTTTTACATAATTAATAATAAAACTTAAGTATGGATTATTGAAATGGTTGTGTTAAATTAACTGTTAAATTTCTAATTTACGTGGCATAATTAACAGATTACATTCTCAGTCCGTCGCAATGTATGATTATCAATTTTTTTGGTCGAGGAATTTTACCTCTCATATTACAGTGCTACTAAAGATTAGGAAACAAAATGATCATTATCACCAATAACCCGTTTATTGTCCCATTGACGGACATGCGTCTCAGCATGACGTGAGTGCAAGAATTTAAACTCCGGACCCATGGGGGGTGAAGCGCTCATATCTAAACTCAAAGCCCTCAAAACTTTTCGGATTAAACCATTAGCAAGACAAACTAATATTTACCCCCATACTTCTTAGTAAAACCAGCGACAATTGCTTACAACACGTCGCTAATTTTGCCGCAGGCCCTTAAACTACAAGTTCGGATAATAATCAAGTACAATGGCAAACAAAAGCTCGGCACAGGAAACAGGAAAATCCTCTAATGGAACAATGCACACTCGGTGCTTGTAAAGCAAACTGTTAGATAATACTGTTCTCGCCGGACAATATTTGTCGTACACAATGCGTGAACATTCATTCGCTGGTACGCAACGAGTTTACGATTTCATTACACGACTGTACTCTCTTAAGAGGACGCAGCAGAGTTGATAATAGCGTGATTTATTCAAACACTTGTCTCCAACACTGTACGTTTACTTGGAACAAACTTTATAACGTACGAAGCGTTATCGAGCATTATAATTCCAATGTTGTGCATAGGTCATTGCCTCGGTCGTATGCGGGTTACTAGATAAAAGCTTCAATAATAAATATTCAATAATACACCGAGATAGTGTTTCTCAAAGTTTCTAATTTACGATATTGCTGCGGTGCTAAACTTGTCAAGACCGGTGTTCAAAATCTAGATGTGACAATTTATGCGGGTATTATCAGTAACAGCGCTTCTCAAAGTTCGCATGACTTTGTTCTAATAGTATTAACAGTCGGAATAAAATTGAGTTTAGTAGCTATGACGTACAGCTTCCCTAACTAGGTGATAAATTTTACGTTACAAAATAACAACAAATGAAAATTAAAATGTAATTTCAGTGTGACTGACCTCGTGGTTGAGCGGTTAGAGATCCTGACTGTGAAACCAGAGGTCGTGGGTTCGATTCCCACCCAG
>DWQT01001846.1:0-15568 GCA_018244895.1 Myscelus amystis hages
GTTTTTACACGCTCAGTGCAAAACTTTCTGATGATATTTTAAATTATTAAACGGCAGATTGCATTTTTGTCATCAATACTAATGTTTTTTGAGAAAAGTAGCGAGAATGAACTAACTCCTACTGATTGTTATGACAAGCTCAAAAGTCAGAAACTCTGCAATGTAAATATCGATTTCGATCTGTGGGAGTAGACTTGCTAGTTAAAAAAAAATAATTAAATCTCAAAACCATAGAAAATCCCGTTCTTTGCATTTTTAATTTTTACAACAGCACTAATTAAAGTTGCTCAAATTAAAAAATACATCGCGCGCTCTTAAACAACTGCTTACGACGCTTCATGCATACGTAATGTGCATATTTTAAACTAAAAAGGTTAAGTAAAATAAATATAGTCCGCCAGAAAGAACGCAGCTTTGTTAGCTAAATTTAGAGGACTTTTATTTTTAGTTCGCTTTAAGGCTAATTTTATTCCGTACGTTCACTCCCGTCCCTCTGAAGGTGGCGGTCCAATGGCGAGTCACTTACCCACCGTTATTCGTTGTACAATAAACAGTCGACTTTTGATTGTATTCATGACTAGCTAGCTGTGAGTTACATAGGTTCTGTAAAAGCAATAATATTTCTACACCGGTTCGTCTTCTCGTCAATGGACCAAATTGTATATTCGGTCTGGGTGAACAGGGAAATTATGTTACTTTGTTCACGAAGGCTATTAGATGTAAGAAAATAATTGAATTATTAAAGCAGATTGTTGGAATATAAATATGATATTATATAGAAATGTTAATTTTTTATCTGTGTGAATGTTGACGGTGCAACGTGGTCATTATTTAATGCCTTTTTTTAAATTTGTAGTGATTTTACTTTACGCTGGCAGGAAACATTATATTATAACAAAATATAATTTTTCAAATATTACACTGCATTAAGAGGTTGTTAAGTTGCTTACAAAGCTTAAGAGTTATTATACGTGGATAAAGTGACGGGCACGTGAAGTAATAAAAGCTTTTAAGGCTTTAAAAGTGAGGCTTAAAAATTGGCGGTAATCGGGTTGCTATTAAGCCTCACCTTTCTAAATCCTTCAAATTTTAGCGGTTAACGGTTACTTTAATATGCGGTTATATTGGTATGTGAAGTATCATAAACATGTTAAGTGATTTGTTTATAGGAGCTCAACAATGTCACCATTGGAAGAAACGATTGCTTAAAATATGTTCGTAACTTTGTTCACTAAGTGTGCTGAAGAGGTACCGCTGCAGCCCGTTATTATAAATGATATGAACATTAATTCACAGTAAGAATATAACGGTTTTACATACGAGTAACATACATTTCATAATTTTACTATAACAGACGTGTAATAATTTACAGGAACGTAAATTATTTTTGTAGATGCACTAAACCATTCACCGGAAAACTGATGAACTAACATACATACATAATATATACATATAATAACTATATGTTTTTTCCATGCGACTTTGATCGAAAAATGTATTAAACTAACAATTTCATCAAAAACAGTTGAACGAGACAGACAATCGTAGAAATCGCCTCAACGGAGTTACTCCCACTTTGATGATAACAGGTAAGTACTGGAGAGATACTATCTTGAAGAGGAGATATTAAAAAAACCGCTTACACTCCCTAGTAAAATCACAAGAATCCCAAGTGAATGGTGACTTTTATCTATTTCTCGTCTCGTTAATAATTGAGCCGGCGCCTCGCCGCGGTAAGTCTCCAATATAATTTGATTCCGAGATAAGTCCCGCGGAATACTCCCGTTTGCATAATGTATCCAATACGTTGCGCGATAAATAAAATCTATTATTTATGTGATCGACGCACAAACGACTGTTATGAGTATTGATGTGCGTCACTCTGCTGTGAGCGTTGAAGAAATCACAGTTATCAATATATTATCATACGTTCCTGCGTAACTTTAGGGGTGTGGAAATGTACGCTTATATATTTGAGTCTTTTCAAAGATATGTAATTCACATTGAATACCTACTATTTTTATACTCGACGTAGTTGTCAATTATGAGCGAACGTGGCGCGGTCAACATTTGGATGAGTGACCGTAAGGGGGTGGTTAATACCAAATTATAAGCCTTGCCGGAGCACTTAAGAGCGTTAGCCCCAAAGCCGCATCTTTTATTTGAAACAATAATTAAGGTTCATTCTACCACGCTACTTTTAATAACATCATCTTACCCAATGAAAAATACCACCTCTCTCTGTTTAACAATTCTCGTCTCATTTATAAAGTAATCTCTGAGCAAAGTCCTTGTTGTCCCGCAGGAATAAACTGGAATACCGTGACTTAGCGTGTTTGCATTCCGGATACTACGAGGACTAAGCCTAAAGACGCTGGCCTCTCGATGTAGTGGACCTGGCCACTAAACCAAAGGTCGTTGGTTCGATTCCCACCAAAAACAGGTATTTGGGTAACCTTTATAAGTATCATATTGCATAATGATCAGCTGTCTGGTAATCATAATGCAGATTTGATTGTCAGATGGCCTTACGAGTATATGGAATAGCAATTATTATTAACACCACGCCTCGGTGTGTCTCTATCGACTGTGTACCTGGTATGTATCAAGATGTCGTCCAGTTTTATTTGCCAGATATATGATGTTGGCATTAGCACGCGACAGCCATTTCCGCCCTCGTCACGGAAGCGTGATGTTTGCGCGCACATTAGCGCTGTCCCGCTCTGTTAATATAGCGGTGAGAGTGACGGGCTGTTTACATTGAACACCCCGTGTGTGATATTTATTGTTCTTACACACAGAATTAGTAATGACTAGAATTGCATATTGGCTGATCAAGAAAATATATTGCGGGTTCCAGTCGTTCAATAGTAATGCCTTGGTCAGAATTTGGTTAGGCAAGTGTCCCCAAAACCGGCATGGATGTATATAAGAAAAGGATGAAAATTGAGAGAATGATGATAGATTTTTGCCATCTCCACCATCACCCTACTAACAGTATTATCTTCATAAATACTTTAGTATTTGACTATTCATTGCATCTTTATTGCACCCGTAACGCCAACTGTAGCGCTTATTTAATAAAAACGTGTTCCTACCTTTCGTTTAGAAAACTTTAAAAGAAATTGAAACGCCTGCAGTTGTTTATACTCAATAAAGGTATGGCAGTTCTACCTAGCAAATAGACTATGGTTTTCGATATATTCCTGCAGAATATATTGCAGGGTCAGAGCGGTGAGTTATCGTCACTTATCAAATGAATATTTCACGTTAATACTCATATGTATACTGAGGTGAAACATTCTTATTTCATATTGCTGCTGGGCATGGTTCTCGATCGTTCGATGTGTAGACTGACGCTAAAATGGGTATTTTATTACATTTACTTAACTTTCTTAGTAGCTGATCTTTAATAATGTTTATAATGAACTTCAAGATCAAAGCCAGAGCAAGCCAGAGCAGCGATCGTACCGCCGCGACGTTCGGCATTCGTAACGGATCTGAAACGAACCCTGCAGAGCCTTTGGACGAGTAACCATAAATAACTTAGGAACAATTCGAATCAATCTATCCTTCAAGTTCAGTAATCAAACGCTCCGGTCTGATAAGTTTCCGGCTGGCTAGCTCGCCGCCGTCGGTAATGAAACGTCCATTCGATCAAGTACGTTACATAAAAAAGTCGCATTGCTCGAGTATGCTCGCCGCGCGGGGGGAAAGTGGAAGCCAATCACTTCAAGCTCCTTGCTTTTGCTACAATCAGTAGACATAATATTCTCATTCATTCGCCGTTCTTTCGTTCATTTCTTCAATCATTCGTTAATTCGTCGTTCTTTCGTTCATTTATTCAATCATTCGTTAATTCGTCGCTCTTTCGTTCATTTATTCAATCGTTCATTCATTCATTGATCGTTCCTTTGGTCGTTCGCTCAAACTCTTCATTTGTTAATTCATTCATTTGTCTTTGGTTCACTTATATGGTTCTTTGCTCATTCGTTCATTATTCACACGAACATCGTTCATTTGTTCAGTAGGTGTTTTAAGACAACATTTGTGGAAGATATCATGGCAGGCACCATACATGAACTTAATTTAAATAATCGTTCCATGGGTTAGTAACACAGGAACGTGTGCGACATTTTATAGTAACCGTCTGGCATAAGTTATTAGACGACTTCCTCGAAACTCGCACGAAAAGGCCTCCGTCTACATTCCGAGTATACTCGTATCTTATCTTTTCCTTCGGCCGCTCCCTTTATTTCCCGCTGACGCGTGGCGGTCCGAGCGCGATAATCTCACATTGAATGCATCGCTGTGAAATATTAGCCGTACAAATATGGCGGGCGCTGAGCCCTCGGTCCAACGTAAATATGAGTCCATTTGTAGGTTTGTGTGTTGCGCGCAATGTGTTACAAGCGGCTTACCGTGACTAATGGCCGGGAGGCTCCCGATGTCTTTATGCCCCCGAATTGGGCTGCGGCCGAGTTTTGTTTGTTAAATGGTTTCTGTGATATGGACCGCTTGTTACAGTTCAGTTACGAGTATATGAGTCTTTGTTTAGTATTATATAAACGCTCAAAAACGTTGTAATGTAAATACTCGTATGTACTTTGTTGAAACTGCATGTTATATTGCGACTCAATATAAAAAAAAAAACACATTTTTTTTGCATTTGTAATGAATTTTTCCTCCGGCCAATCGCGAACTGTTTTATTAACAATGTTTTATTAACCCTATTGTAATAATGTTACTAAACATTTATGACAAATATCTCTCAAGAACTGTTTATTTGACAAAGCGACATTTATAGTAGACCGGAATAAATCCGGCGTAAGAAATCTTTCACCAAATATAGTTACATAATTGGTAGGTATATTTGACGTTTGATGCAGATTTATCTTCCCCTCCCGCCGCCAGCGCGTGACGGCCGCCGCGGCGCGTCGGGCCGCCGCCGCTACACTCAGTGTCAGGATTGACGCGGCTCCATTTTATTCATAAAAGGTTTACACGCAAAAGCCTTCGTGAAGCGAGAGATTACGGTGCGCAGATTGAGGCCTCAAAATGTTGAATAAAGCAAAATATATAAGACAATGCAATTTATGCAATATTAGTCTGTGTGTGATTTCTTCCACAACGATTTAGAACACAAAATGCTTTATTTGCAGAGTTTACGTACATTAAATGAGACGTGATAAACAAATAGGCATTAAATTTGGCGAGAAATGCGGGTAAAAAATACTTTACTGTCACATATAGCACTGATCAACTGAATTAAATTAAAATGCAAAAACAAAAAATATAAATGACGCAAAGAGTAATTTCGATTGTAGCGCTGTTTCAGAAGAGGAAGCACATTTACAACTCTTACTTTATTTAAATACCATAAAGAAATATCCTGAACATATAAAACGAAACGCATCGCAAACCAGATAAAAGTAATGACACGAGAAAGAGGATCTACGAGTAACAAATATATGTGCGGCGAAGTGGCGGCCGACTGGAGCGGCTGTAGCGCGCGGCTCGGTCTAACTTATAAAAAGTATCCGACAGCCGATAAAGCGTTTTCATCTCCGCGTCTCAACTCTACTTAGAAACGTGTAAAACGAGGATTGTTCCGAAGTTCAGCACGTCAACGTAATGCGAATCAATGGGCTTTGTCGACAAACAAACTTTTTTAATAATAATCTATTTTAGTCGAACTGATACCCGACCACATAATTAAGTAATCACAGGCACGGATCTGATAATATTACCAGTAATAATAATTAAACATGTTTGGGACGCGCAACAACAACATTCCTTTTCTACAATATGATACTTCCAGTTTATAAGAAGAGCTCCATTCGCAAGATATGTTGGAAAGAGTTCAAAATTTGTAATAGTTAACGTAGTCGATCGTTGCATTGTTTACCTTGGAAACTAACCTAATCTCTGATGTTCTGATCAGGGTGTTACTGTGATAAGGAGATAACGAGATCTATTAAAATATGCGAAGGCTCCGGTGTGTGGCGGAAGCGGCGATCCTCTTGCGATATGTTCCATCAGGTTCTTGTCCCACCGAGCAGGATTAGGGACCCTCGCCCGCCGTAGGCTCAGCCGGTTGTGGTCGCGGCCAGCTGTCGTCTTCCCGGGGTCGCATATTCATGAGCCATCAACGTCTCCCTTTGGTGAGCGATAACAATTTCCTATTTTCCACGTCCAATTTCATCTCGCTATCCGTTGGTAGCGGTAGTTATATCGTTGATATAACTTGTATTTGTACGTGTGAGTATATTATCTAGGTAAGTTAAAAAAAATCCCGTACACATGAAATTACTATTTTCGCAAACTCTTAACTTTAATTTAACCAGTAACCTACATCTTTACTCATTTTTCCAGTGCTTGCTTAAAAATCTTCCGATTTTAAGATAAAATTTCACCTTTATATAACCCCTTTAAGTGATGGTTTTACAAAAAGTCATTTTTATAACTAATCATAAAGCTGAAAAACAGTTTTTATATAGATTGCTCGAAAATCTACGAATTTTCATACAACCATATAGGCCCACTTTAGGGAATATGAAGAAATCCTTGGCGTGTGTACGACATAAAAGGAATATGTTATGTGTCAGCTTTAGTGTTATTGGCGTTGCGATGATTAATCGGCGAGTCAGCCGGTAAGTCGGGACACGTCTTTTTACACGTAGTGTACTTCATTCGATAGGATATTACCCCACTTTGTCATTCAGATTCCCTTCAGAGCCCAACATTTAGCCGCGTAATGAATGCTTCTCGTACTCAGCCTCGACGCTGCGGCTACGTACGCGAAAAGCTAAACCAGAGAAGACTCTATTCCAAATACTTGAGTGTATTTGCTTTATGTGTGTGTCTAGATATTCATGTGTGTGTATATTTTGTTCTAATTACACCCTTCCTCTGTTTGTCTAATTTCCTTTTCAGCGTGAACCATTTGTTTTGAAGTGTAATTCCGTCTAGAAGAAACACTGTTTCTTAACACATTTCCCAAGAACAATATTTTCTACGCTTAACAAGGAAATAAGACGCAGCAATTATTCTTCTATATCTTGTAGTACCGCGCTCGCTATAGAACCAGCGCCGCGCGTGCGCTACGCGGGCTATAACCCTAATCTATTTATGAGTAACAAAGACTAACCATTAATAATATAATGTGCTTATAGAGCGGATTACGGGCTCAGATCACGCCACGTAATTAAGGCCGTATGAGGCGTTACTGCCTTTGTGCGCTCGGTTATGGATATTCTTTCTAAATTAAGCGATACTTCCCATACGGTCTCGAAATGGTTTAATCCGTAACGCAAAAGATGGCCGTCATTAGTGTGAAAGTTCTGTTTGCGTGTTTGTCTATGGCTCTTGAACAGGCTAACCGATTTGAATTCGGTTTTGTTTTCTCGGTCCACATTGGACCGAAGGCGATGTAAGCCGCGGGTAACCCAAATTAATTGTTGATATCATTAGACGCGCTTTTGAGAATTTTTCAACGAACGTAAGGAGAATATGTATGTATATCGTAATGTAACCCCTTTAAGGGACATAAAAATGTATTATTATAGATCAATAATAATTGGAATGGTCTCGACAAGGATTCTAGGAATAAAAGAAGAATGTGCTATGGCCACTTATATGTAATTAAATTATTTCATACCTGTCATTATTCACTGTTATTTCATACCTAATACTATAATGAAAAACTCATACACGACCATATTATTTTAAACTATGTTTCGAAAGTCCGTGCCAGTGTGTTTATAAACATTCTATAAACACATAAATTCATATTCAGATGATTTATTAAAACAGAACAAACGGTTATTATCATCACAAGAAATTGACCTGGATGGGAATCGAACCCTCTAACGAACTATCACCGTTTCTGACCACTGTACCAACGAGGGTAATCTCAAATAATCTGTATAAAGAGATGCTGCTTGATATTTTAGCGGCCATTTTTAAATCCCAGTGTGATGTGTCAAATTCCGCCATTTCACTGCGAAGCGGCTTAAAGCGGTCGGAAGCTCTTCACGTACGTAAAATATGCGCCCTTCATTGTAATATATTGGGCTTAAAGAACTCTGGTCCGCGCCCGCTGAAATATACTCCTCGGCTGCTCCTGATATTAATGTTTAGGAATTATTGCCCGCGCTCTTATTTATAACGTCCACAAAATATGCTCCTTTTCAGAAATTATTTCTGCTCAATATCGGTTATATAAATATTATTGGCTTTACTCAGTGCCTTGCCAATTTTGCGTATTTGCTAGGTACTTCTATCATATAAGAATTAGGCAATACTACGTATAAACATTAAAAAATGATAGGCTTAAGAGTTGAGATCTTTTGTTATTAAACATCAAACCCAGGTAATTGAAAATGCATTCGAACAATTTCAATTCTTATCATGTCAAAACGCTCAGTCGCAGTGTCCAACCCGTTATCTCACATACGAGTAGCAATGATCGGTACGTGAAGTATGAACGTAACAATGAGATAATAGTCGTTATAAGTTTGCTTCGTGCGGCTTAAGGGCTTCCGACGATCCGACTGGATCAAGCCGAAGTTGCTCCCCACCCGCGGCGGAGCCCTGCAATTGAAAAGATCAGAAGTATGGCGATGAATAGGAAACAACCAGTAAGCGCGCCGCGGGGAGACGCTTCGAGGCAACTGATGGAGACGTGCGACTGGGTGTTAATTGAACAATATTTTGGTTTCGTCCATTATCATTTTGTTTTTAAACGAATTTATATATTTTAATTATATTTATCTCACTATTAACGCGAGTCCGTACATGTTTACCAGATTAAATGAAAACGTTATAAGAACTTTGATAAAGTTTCAACATTATTAATCGCAAAGTGAAAACGACTGCATAATGGAAACTGTGAATATTTGTTGTGTAAATAAATTAATTGCAAATCGATGATTTTTATAACAAGATTACGTATTTACTATTTTATACCTGGATATAAATGGGACACTTGATGTGATTATGTCTGGAAGGCGAGTGAATAAATATTTGAAAATGCTGATAAATTTGAATTATTTTATTACTTACGATATGTAAGTTGAGAAAAAAGCATTCTAGATTCGGCAATAAATCAAACACTGACAATGGGGTCACCGTCTGTGCCTACACTTGCTATTCATATTTAGGTCATACAGTTTGCTGTAAATTGATTTTATTGTACCGAGAAGACAAAGATACTTATTTTAATTCACACAAATATCACAGTAAAGTGTAGTACGGGAGCAATCGGTGTGTTCTAAGAATTCACTCCTCATCAAACACAATAACATGCTCAAAGAGGGGCGTCCGTCATCGTCACGAGACTCCATATCCTTCTCATTTATCGTACAATGCATCCCCAAACGACGTATAACATACCTCGCGCCACGCGCTAATGTATCGCTTGGAGTGAACCCATTAGGTACCAAAATAGCGTACACGGTCCGTCGGATGTGGTGCGTCATCGTTTAGACGGTCGTACGCTAAAGAGGCTGAAACTAATGAGGGAACGGATCAAAGGAGAATTGTAATTTTATTCCGAGTAATTTTAGAACAAATGAAAAGACGCGCCACCGATCCCCGGAGCGGTCGGCCGATTAGTCGCGCCCTTCGTTTGATGTGCAGCGGCGAGTCCGGGCCACGGGGGGAATTACAGCTAATTTGTGAATGTTTATTCGGCACGACGTTCTTTGAATCGATACAGTAGTCGGTTTGTCCATTTTAATTCTGAGGAAATTGTTGGAATGCCATTTTAATTAGTCGCCCGTCGCCGGCGTGAGGTCAATGGACTTTGGTGCGTTTTATTAATAGGATGAAATATTTCGGTAAGTCACACGTGTACAATGCAAAGTCTAAAATCACTACTTACAATTTTTTTTTTTATTTTAAAGTAGAAATCAAAGCAAAACCGATATAATTTTGATACTAGTGCGTAATTGAATTGGTTTGGTTGTTAACCTAATTAATGCAAATGAGACTGATATTGTTTCGATAAAATAAACTTATAATATTTCTGAACACTATTTTATGGTCTAATATTTAAATTTAGTACAATTGTATTACGTTCAATATTAGTTTCAAAAATATACCTTTAAAAGTGAATAAATTACAGAATAAACAATTCCAAAAACAAATAAGCTCGCGCCAGACAAGTTTTATAGCTTTAATGAGTTTATTAAAACAATTGAACAAAACAAATTCCAATCATAACGCAGTTTTCACAATAAATATTCCAGTTAACCGAAAACCAATTGATTCTCATTTCCAATACGTAAATAACTCGCGTAACGCAATAAACGTCCAAGCGGACGCGGACTATTTTGTTTATCCAAATATAAACATGCTTAATGCGGCCTTCATTTACTTAACGAGACGTCGACCTTCAATAAAGACGGCAGAAAAGATGTCCAGATAATGTAAACTGTCGTAAATGTGTGTGTATACCAAAAGATTGCATTAAATTAAAAACGTACCGCGGAAACGTACGATTTATTTCATTCAGAGTACAAAAGTTTCTTCTCAAAACAATAAACACAAACGGAACAAAGGTACAAATAGATATAAAAACCGTATCACTGATGTCATAAAATACTTAATTGTTAAGAACAAAATATCATTATACAGCCAGCTCTGAATCTGCACAAAATTATTTTCCAGTAAACGTGAGTTCGGGGAGGCGCGCGGCGGCGTTTTTGTATTCTCCTGAAACAATAGGTGTTCGCGATCCCCATTATGCTGGAACGTTCCAGCGATCATTTTTCAGTTCTTTCCATTGTTACTTAAATAAATAGTCTTGTAATTGTACTGTTGCTCTTTTTTTAAATATTTATTAAACGTTTACTTCAACAACGTGAATAATGGATAATGGAGTGATGAGATTTACATGTCTGCATTGTTTGTAATACACTGGAATTGTGTGTCGGGTATATTATTCTTTCGTACATTGTAAATTAACAATTAACAGTTTCCCTATTCCCTTGATAGACTAGTCCCACTTTTGGGCTTGCGTGTCCCACGCAATTTCATCTTATGTACTACTTTATGATGTTCTTACAAGAAACATCTTAAATACTTTACAACGTAACTTTAATCGGTTTGATTTCCCACTGCTGGGCAAAAATGTCTACTGCAGCTGCAGGTGGCCGGGAGGATGTTTCACTACTAGAGCAGCATCAGGCGCATCAGCAGGAGTTACTGATATATGTGTCAGTGACTAAACGACTTCGGGTGTCTTTAGACCTCCTCCTATTAGGACCTCCATGGAGACCAACGGTTGGGACGGTGAAGAACCAGGACCTTGTGTACCTGGAAGTACAGAAACGCTTTTGACCATTTGCCATGAGGAAGTACCTGCGCTCGGTGTGGGAAGCCACAACCTAAACACGTTGCAGACAGTGTACAATGTACGACCGCATCACTGGCAGGAATGCGACACCTCACCACGTACATATATTATGTCCCTTAATTGTGGCCTTGTATGTCTCATTCTTCATTTACAATTTGACGGTAAAAGCTAACATTTCAAATACAAAGCAGCACGCAGCTAAACGCGGCGATTACACCGCCGCGCGCCGCGGACCGCACTAACGATAAATTAGTCGACGCGCCATTGAATGCCAAATGACCGCATTATGACTAATTTTACGGTTACAATGCAACTGTGAAGTGATATTTTATATTATTCGGACAGCTAAGCTTATACATCACGGTCATTTTGAAATGATATAAAAACACAGATAATTTATATATGCATATCAAAAATGCTTATTAAATTATTTAGTCATAGTGAAAAATATTTTTAAGTTTAACACATACATATTTGAATAAACGCTTGTTCAAACTTCCGTGAAATCGATAACGTGTAATTTATAAACCGTGATCCGAAAAATTTAACATTGAACTGTATAAAAATGTATGCAATAAACAACGCAGCATGCATTGACTAATATCCAGTGAAGCGTTACCCGTCGATTAGTCAAACATGGCGACCGTCGCGGGCGCCAAATTAGTCGACGCGTCGTTGAATACGGAGTAATTAATTTTAGAGCTTTCGTATTTTAACCGAAAATAGAATTTCTCTGATGTTCATAGAAGTGTATTGTGTCAGCAAATTGTATTTTAATTGATTTAATTACAATTCAATTTAGCCAACACAAAATAATAATATGTATATAACAGTGCATTAATATGTGATTGTATCTACAACAAATACATTTCGTTGGTAAATCCCACACTATAATATAATAAAAGTACCTACCTCTGTCTGACTTTAGCACTTTCACGTTAAAATCGGTTGAAGGACCGATTTAGGTGAAATTCGATACTATGAACTGGTTTGAAATTTAAAAACGAACACGGGCTTTATGTATAAAATAAAAGCTTTCGCACAAGAATATTTTTCAAAATTACTTTACTTTGTATAACAAGGCTAATATTCTATTTTTTCTGAATTAAAGTCCTGATGACTATCTCAATATAAAACAAGAAGGTCATGTTTAAATGAGAATCTCTTCTAAGGATTGTTTAATAAAGTATATGAAATTAGAAAAGTTGTTCAATTTGAAATACCAATTAACTATCTAATATCAAGTCCAGGAAAGTGAGTGGGTGGGCACTAACAGATAAATTGTTTAGAGAGAAAAAGAAATCTATTTTCACAGTAACTCGTATCTCTCCCTCTTTCTATCTTTCGCTTTTTTTTGTTTAAAAATAGAACTGAAAAAAATCCAAAAATAAAAAAGGAACATGCTGCATAGTACTCTATACACAAATTTCATGTTCGTATGATTCTGTTAAATGGAACCCTTTACTTCAATGGTATGTAAGGCTCTACAGGGTGCTACGAAATCTCTATTGAACTATATTTTCAAAAAAACTGAGTATTACTATAACTAAACTTAGAATAGAAATAAAACTTAAAAATGTGTCCAAAAATAAATCTCCGTTCATTAATTCGAATACAAACATGTCTAAGCAAAATCAAAATATTTCCCCCGAACGCGTCGGCATACATTTAACCACAAAGGGTCACGCGAAACCACAATCAATGATCGTTACTCTTTTAATTCCAACCTCCCCCCTGTGTTCGGTGGGCAACTTATCGTTTTCAGATTAGGGCTCCGTAAACCTTTCATAATATCAAATATTAATTAAACTGGAAATAACAAAGCCGGCACAGCCATGTCTTAAATGTACTCTCGACTTTTGCAAACCATTCTGATAGAAGTAGAAAAAATGACAGAAGATTTTCAGGATTGTTTCCGGTAGAAATCCTTATGGCACGAATAATACTGTATACAAATATGTATTAAGACAAGAGTTATTTGGTTACAAATAATTTAGCTAAATACATATTTGGAAGCGTGTTTAGGTGACAACGTTATAGAAATGTGCTGGTGTAATATTAATTTTATTATTATTATAGCATCACGCCAGGTCCTTAACAGAGTAGGCAGAGAGCACCGGGTGCCAAATATCCCTGTCCTTACAAACCTGCCGTGCTTCATCCACTTTCATTACTGTCGTCATGCAAACACGCCGATTTATTTGTTGCTGTGTCTGAAGTATTTGGTCGTGATAGGACAGTCTTGGACTCCCTAAGCGCCTGTCCATCGACACTGACGTCATAATAATTTATAAACAATAAACGAAAGCGCTCATTAGTCCGTCGCGGCGACGGATCGTAAACGATCTATAAAGTTGCTCGCCCCGCTCCGGCTAACGGCCCGCCGGAGCCTAATTCTCGCGACCGTTCCAGTGCTTCGGAGAGTACTTTAAGCGATCTGGACACGCTATAGTTGGATAACAATCGTTAACCAATGTCGGTGATCTTCACGCTTACGTGCAAACAAATGTTTACTATTAACCCAAGTTTAACTATGGCATAACTAGCGTTGTAACATATTATGTAAGCTATAGGCTCAGGTCAAACAATCTTATAAGGCGAAATATGGGGTCGTAGTACATTTTATTTATCGCGATGTTATCTAAACAATCATTTATTAGCTGATCGAACGGCAGCTATAATTTTGTTCAACTGCGAGTGAGATAGCGAATGGCATGCGATCTCGCTCGCACACTGTAAATATATGCGGACGGCTGAAACAGCACACCGCCGGCGGCCGGGGCGCGTGACGATTAAATGTTCGCGTAAATGAACAAACGTGCCACTATTGGGACTTTATTCTATATATCTACTATTCTCTGCATATAACCTCACACGTAATAAACATATTATATAGGTTTTTTGTAACCCACTTCAGTAAACAGTCTGTCACGAAGTACAGATTTTAGCTATACATTTAAGACCCTAACATATTATAAAGACCTGTGTTTTGTGAGAGCAAAAATGGATCATTACTTAACGTAGTAACCAACTATACAGTGTAATTAAAAATAAACATAGCACAACATATTAGAAAAATAATTTCTACTGAACCCACTTTATAAAAAAACACACGAGCTTGACAATTTCAAGTGATGAGCCTCACGACACACACAACTTTATTCAATCACATTTCAACTAGTTTAATATCGCGCAGACCATTATGAATTCCATTGACAATCTATATCTATACTAAGACAATAAAATCGGAGTGTCTGTTTGTAATGTCGAAATAATAGCTTTTATTGATGGAGCTATTTTGATGGGATTTTCACTAGTTGATAGCTGATAGTCCTTATATAACACTGACGTATAAAATTCTGTCTAGATTATATAAGATTATTTATTACACCCAGATACAGTTAGGGACCTGGAGTGATGGTTGTATATGTACATATTTATGTATGTAACAAGATGCTACACAATTGGTAAAAACTCAGCAACAAACAGAGAACGCAATATATTTTCAATTTTAGCGGGTACTTTCGTGTTAGACTTTCGTTGCCGTGTGCTGCCATCTCGATATTCAGGTTGGAAACTTTCCAGACGCGTATCCTGTAATGACACGCGTGCCGTATAGAAGCATGCACGACGGAGTTACCGTCATTTGCATACAAAGTGCGCTTAGTCGAGGTGAGAGATTAGAATCTCATCATGCACTGCGTCGATTTCACCCCATTATTTAGCTAAATATTCAGTATTCACTTTACATAAAACGTACTACGATAATAGTTTTATATCAACGCTTCTTATACTTGTGACGAGTCAGAAGCTATTTTTACAGCTAAGCAAAAAAAGTCAGTTTATTGATGTCTATCAGCCCTCAACCTTTGAGAATGTCAACGTATTTGTGTAACTTTAATAGATTGGATACAAACTGCATCTGCTAATTGCACTAATCTCACTAACAGTCCTGTTCTACAGCATTGTAGCAATGAATACTACATAAAAGTATTATTACTCGTAACACCTAACCGAACGAATTTATACTAATATCCTTTTATTAATACACATCTATAAAAACTTGCCGTCTGCACATCTTTCAATGTAAGTAATATTTCGCAAATTAAAGCTATTTATGTTGTTTTACTTTTTCTTTTTTTTTATAATATGGAAGTAGAAGACGAGCATGCAGTCCACCTGATGGTAAGTGGCTACTGCCGCCCA
>DWQT01001847.1:0-15567 GCA_018244895.1 Myscelus amystis hages
GCCCTCTCACAATCTATTAAGCTACAGAATAATTAATCACAATATAACGGGCGACAAAAGTCCATTTTATAGCCCGTCAACGTTAGTTAATCGCTCCTGAAATGATTGTACCTTTGATGTACTATAGCTGTGTTACAACTTACAAACAATGTGTTATTCATCGATTTTCCGTCGATCTGCATTTACGGGTCATCGACATCCCTATGAAATTTACGGAATATAGCGTAAAAATAAAAATACATCAAGTTTAGTTTAATATAAATATTATCTTTGGTGTACCGTGGTTCCGAACGAATAGACTTTCATCGTCGCAAAACTTGTTAGAGCGTCGTTATACAAAAGACGTGTTAAAACTTTTAATGTACCTGTAAGATACATAGCACAGTACATGGTAGTCTCCAACTACAAACGGCCGCGATAAGCTTGTATCGTTATAAATCAACTAACATACGAGTACGTGTACCGGCAAACGTGTCGGCAATCATGGGGATAGTAAGTGAGCAGACTCGAGTCGCTCGGAGACAATGGGCCTCGACGGGTTGCACGATACAATTTAGTTGATACAATGGACGTTTGTTTCACCTCCCGTGTTCCCACTACACTGTTCGCACAATATTTTCCCATTACACGTTATTACTTTTTGTAAGTGCACTGCCGCGCACCGGTCGGTGTCATATCGCCGCATTTGTATCAGGAAATGATCCTCCGCTGATGTTTCTTGTCAGAATACTCGCTCGTATTCAATTTGTTGTCAGTTAACGGTCCTAAATTTTACTGTACAAAAGTTGAAACCAAATTGTTTCCTAATTGTAAGGCATTTTATCGGACAGGATAAAAAAGTTGCGTACAACCTTCCTTAGTAAATAGCTTGTAAAATGTAAAAGTAATTTTCAAATACGAACATTATAGTGGTTTCAAATATAAGCGTGTTTTCAAATAAACAATCTCTTCAGCTTTATATTTTATATTTAAGTGGATTAGTAAAGGTTTCACTACTTTTTACTAAACAAATTTGATTCATATGTTTACACCATTCGTAGAAACAGCTAACGGTATGCCAGTCCACTCGTCATAACTACCTACTCAGTAGCACTTGTGTGTTTCTTTTCTTGACGGGTGAATACCTCTCATCTTAGTATATACATATGTCTTCTACATCCGTCATACCGGAACATAAGTGCCAACATTTCTGCTTACTGTCAAAAATAGACGCAGGCTGGGGTTTCGTCTTCCGAAGCGAGAACACCGTTTTACCACCCTTTTAGAAACATTAAAATGTAACCAAAGAAGTAAATATACATACCGCAAGAAATATTTGTTTTCGAACGAATTGGAAATTGTTTTTACCTTTTTGTAAAATTAAACTGTTCTTGGTACACTTTGTTAGTGTTTTATATAGGCTTTATATATTTACAGAGTGAATAATATTCTAAAAATTACAAATGAACTTGACTTAGCACATTATATTCTTCTTTTTCTTCTGCACATTACATTCTTGAGACCTTATTTTTCATTATTCTCCAGTTTTCTGATTCTAACAGCTATTTTATAAGTGGTAAAGTAAAGTATATATGAAAAACAGTTTTATGTAGCAGTTCTAAACTCCGTAACAGCGTTTTAATAGTTAATTAAACTTCGCAGTTTCTATACAGTCGGCAAGTAAAACTTGGAGGCGTAAAGATCAATAACGAGAACATGAATCACACTCCATTACGCTGGAATCATGTTAACTTTTCCAATTAAAATAATTTTTCAAAGACTGACAGTAAAATATTTGCATGTCATGTTCCGCAATGTGGCCGAAAGTTGATTTCGATGCCTCCACATTTCCAGGCCTTGTCCAGTCATTGAACTGAATGTTTATGTTAGTGTAATTTGTCCTAACAAAATCAGTTTGCAGGACAATATGTAGGTACCTCCAAATGTGACAATTATTTCTATCACACCAGTGCGACAATTTGGCGAAACAATTTAATTCAAATAAAATTAAAATATATGCAATAAATCGTATTTAACTTATGCAAAAATCCTAATTTTAGTTTGCCGTCCGTTTTTCGCGCGATATTTCGCTAAGTAGATATCCATTAAAATTGACGAGTTTAGTGATCTGATCCAAATTGACTATGTATTACGTTTATTACACGCACTTATGCACCAGGAGGCCTTGTCAGTGAATACAGATGGCAGGTATTTTTAACCTTCACTATTTTCAGCTATATAAATCACTATTTGACATCGAAATCGAATACGAAAACATTTTTGTACGTAACACAAAACAAACTGCAAATCCTCTACTGCTTATTTATATGAACTGAGGAAACGATTAACTTATACTGTGACAATTATTATTATGCGACCCTCTCGGACATAAATAAAACCACAGTGGAATACGGTTTCCAGCTCCGCTAGTGTATTGTGTTACACGAAAGATTTATCGGCATGAAAAATTTTTTTACATATCGCCCCCTTACAACGAAATGTGTAGACATTTTCCATCGAGTTACTTTATTGCCGCGAGCTGGTGATAAATATTATCGCTGTAACTGAAAAAACTATACAACGTAACGTTACGGGTCAATTTCGTGATTTCGCTTTGCGACGGTCCTCGTATACGAAACGAACGCGAGGCCCACCATAATATCGTGTGAAAATATTTCAAGTGCCCAAGTGAAATTGTTTAGGCATTTAAAATTATCTGGTGTCGTGATTATATTTAAGTGTTCCTTGTGCTATATGTGTTATGAAGGGTATATTTTTGGTCGTTTTTTAGCCACGCCGGCTTCGAATCGTCGCCATGTGCGCGGAATTCACCCACAAAGAGCCCACATGTGGCCGCCGCATCCCGAACACATCCGGACTATCTTCCCCCCGCTATTTTAAACCGGGCCTCATAAAGACGATTCTCGGCCGATAATTGTTTATTAGTGAAAGATATATGTATCATCAAATGTTTACATAAACATTTCGAGCCGTCTTGGCACATGTCAAATACTCTATCTCTATCAAATTCTCGCAGACCCTTCATATGTTTTAGTGCTCTGGGAACTGACGTTAATAATTAATGTGGTAAATAGTGTTACGTGTAGGTATTAACACCTGATTAAACCTGATATTAAAGCTAATCGGCTTATACAAAAGACAGCTATTAGAGAATGTATTGATAATTTATCTTCATCAAAAAAGAATTCGCCTCCGTGATACAAGCGCGTTGTGTATAATGCATTTACTTGCGCTCGTCACGTACAGCGACCATGTGATGTGAAGTAGGTAACAAGTTGGCGTCGTGTTATTGTTAAACAGTCGCGTTTTTGTTGCAATAATCCAACATCTTTACAATACGAACCAGGAAATTCTATTCCTTGTGATATTATTATTATTATTTTATACCTGTGGAGAGGTAGCTCAACTAACAGGTAAGCCGATCACGTTTCATTGCGGTGCGGCTGCGCAGGAGCTGAGGCCGAGCGTACCGTGGAGTGCGACGTTGCACTAGCGCGGGAGAGAGACGGAGCGACGGACGGGCGCGGGGGGCGCGCGGGACTGCCGGGACCGGCTGAGCAGGTAACCGAAGGCGACTGCACACACGACGCGTGCACCCAAATCACGAAGATGCAACGGCAGTTTGTGCCACATACCTACATATATACGGATGTATTGCCGATACTTATGCCCTATAGTGGACTGTCTAAATCGAATCTTCATCGCCCTTCATTATCTGTTTAGGGGATCAGTCGAGCACAAAGCGATTTTCAATTAATTGCGGCACCCCTGTGATGGGGACTGATACGCAGTGTCGCGTTAGTCAAAACAAATTGCTTTGCTATTGCAAACGACATACTGTATGTATCTGTATAAAGAAAACAAAAGAGAGATACATGGCCTGAACAGCGTATAATATAAAGAAGGTTCGAGAATAGTAAGAGGAACAGGTGGGCCGCCGCGGGACACCAATCTTGCGTTAATTTTATACACGTGCTCGAAAACATTCATATCGCAATAACGGTGTAGGTACCTACATTGCTTCATTTGAAAACGATTTCGTAGGACATCGCCCATCAATATTTAGAGCCACTCAACCGTACCTGTGTATACCTCTCGCGCTCTTTTCACCGGATGGTAACAAAATCTACTCGCAAACCGATGAGCATCTGGCAAGCTTCACAATATGCTTCGCGTATCCGGCTTTGATAGTAGGCAAGTCGCATGTCGATGCGTAGACATATTCTCGCAACTGGCGGGTTATTCAATTCAAACGTAGAATGATGCCATCATTATTCGCTTTGTATAATGAAAATGTATATTTGAAATATAAAGATTTTAATCTATTCAGTGACCTGTACTAATTGAGGTATATAATTATATCATTCTTATCATTAATTTGACATTTCAGTGACGTTATTACATTTGGTTATGGTTACTAACTAATAATAATAAACAAGATTCTATGGGATTGAATCGTTTTATTTTGTGGTTATACGACGCCTTTTAGTGGCATGACATCGAATGTTCATGGTTAGGTTCAAATAACCATTTTAAAATGCATCGGCTGTTAACTACAATGAAATTATGTAATTCGTACAAGTACATAATGACAATTAGTTGGAATTTTCTTTTATCTTACAAGTTTTGTAAGTATCGTAGAAGTATTTGCTGTTTGAATGTAAGATAATCATATTCCTATTTCATGTAATTATATCTAACGTTTCCGTAGCACTTAGCTGTCAAATACAAAAAAAATATGTAATCAAGCGACAGCTAAGTTGCGTTACAGCCTCCAATTAGTAAAAGTTGCATACACGCGTAATACATTTATCTAATGTATAAAACGGTAACAGGAAATGAGTTTGTACATTAAATAATCTTACGAAACAATTAATGTAGCGAGTATTCCTAATGAAATGGAAATAGCAACAGTCGTATTCCATTTCCGTTCGTTAATTTTGAGTAAATAAACGAGCGTCTTCATGTTGTCTTTGAAAACAGAATAAACGTTTATTAATTGATATCGCAATATTTAATCTAATGCAATTATGTT
Organism: Myscelus amystis hages; assembly: GCA_018244895.1. NCBI lineage: Eukaryota > Metazoa > Arthropoda > Insecta > Lepidoptera > Hesperiidae > Myscelus > Myscelus amystis. The sequence continues at coordinate 5,036 of DWQT01001847.1, forward strand.
AATATTTAATGTAACATTTTTATTTCCTTTCCGTCACTAAAGAACAAAAGGGAAAAACATTTTTTTTGCATAATATGAAAATAATATTTGCCGTTATACAAACTGAAAGAGTAGATGTGCAAGAACCAAGATACATACATAAAGATGTAGGCTAAAGAGCCTGCATCATTCGAGCTTATGAAGTCCCTAGTTAAAAGCACCCTTTCACGAGGGTACGCTACCCTCCTTCGGCACCTTTACATTACACCGCACTCATACTTCCCCTTACGATAAACACGCCGCTAAAAGTGTAAACATATCATCTTTAATTGTTGCCGTCCTATGTCATCTTATTCGAACGATACATGACTGTGCTTTATTACTTCTGTACGAAAAAAGCTTAACTTCACTATAATTAATTTAATTTTGAATTAACTGGGATTTATATTCCAAGCGTCTGGCAACACCGGAGAGGTTTAAGCCCAGTTGTGGGATGCGAAATGGATTGCCGAAGTTGAAAGGTTATAAAAATAAAGGTACACACCAAATACCAGGGCGGTGCGTATGTAGGTAATTATTGTTTGTAAGCAAACATTGCGCCCCGAAAAGATAGTTAACGTGTTAAGCAGATATTACGACGGAATATCGCTATGCTTATTAGTTTATACAATCTATTAGTTTTGTTTTGTAAGAAGACAAAGTAACGCTTAAACTTTACGTAACATTGAAGGATTGAACTAGTTCTTACTACTTAAGATGCTTTATAGTTGCTGACATAGTGGCTGTGCGCTTGATAACAAGTTCTACACAATATATGGGGATTATTTACAAAAGAATGGATAAAATACTAGGCAGTGCTGCTAGCCAAAGCTAGACAAAGAAAGTCCAAGGTGTTGTTTTTTTTTCTTGCATGGCATTTCACGGCCTAGCAACAGCCAGTAGAAACCGTGATCTTTTGGTTATCAATGGTAAATTATTTTTCTCCTAATCACTCGCTTATGCATTACACATTAAAAATCAGTAGGCTCTCAACGAAACACAAAAACGTACATTTTGACCGCCCTTAGATAAGACTCCACTTATGTTTGACATTTGTTGTATATTTTTATTACGTCTGGGGATAAGACAAAGGCTTGTTTTAAAATCCTACACGGAGCTGAACCGAATTGAAGGTCCAAAGTGTTAGCACAGTACGCTTCAAGCTTCCATTTGAGGGGAGCGATATGAACAGCTCATGTGGGAAATGTACGGGCTGTATCTATGTATATAATGGTATGTTAATCATGAGCCGGAGAAAATTATTATTCAACCCTAATTAGGGTTGCCAATCAGTCTGTTAAAAATAGGATTATATTTTAATTCGCTCTTTGATACTCAAAAAAATACCTTTTTCGTTGTCGTTTATATTTGGATCTATAAAAACTGCATTAAAAAGGTTATGAATAATTAAAACAACGATAGTAAGTTATTGATTTGTGCGCAAAACTCCAAATATGTTTTTAAAACTTAAAAAAATTGTAGGTATACCTTAGATATTTAAAATTTTTTTTCAGCTCCATATTCTGTATACTTTATTTCTCGTAGAAAATAAATACGTAACGACCAACGTTATTTTAATTTACCAGAAATTATATTTTTCTTTAACCGTCCGCATCACAGCATCTCCATATTAACTAGTATTCTGTCGTGCTCAGTTCTAAGTGAAGATTTCTTTTAATAAATTAAAGTTATATAAAAGATTTTCGTGCTCAAATAGTCGTGACTTTATGAAATAATTAAGAGGCAATTTAATGTAAAAAAAATTACACACTAATAATTAATTCGTTAATGAACTCGACACATGCGAATGTTTATTTAATGACTTTTACTATTTGCGTACTTTTGTTAATAGCGCACGCTACTGAAATAAATATTTACCAGTTCAGTGTAATTAATGAAGTGTTAAAGTGTAGCTAAAATTGGCAAAACATTACAAATTATGAACATAAAACGCTTAGTAAATAGTGTTTTAGAATACACTTTTTAAATATAAAATATAACCTTTGTTTACCGATTCAGCAGTTAGTGAATTTTCAAAGCATTACAGGTATAAGCTGTCAGTTTTAATAATTTAGGTTCATCTTTAGGACATGTAATTTTAAATTGCCAATAATAAATTTACGTATATTACTTTTATTATTTTTACTAATACATTAAGATATAAAAATATTACATTACCGTAATACGACGTACTGGCCCGCAGCAAAGTCAATCTTCCCTCGAACACGCCCTGTCATTTGTGACTTCTACAACGACTTTTATCTAACATAGATTATAATTTTTTGCATAAAAACTCTTTTATTGCAATCATTATAAAGTCAATGAAATATAACGTTTAAAAACGTGAACTGTAACACCATTATTTCATACTATCTTTCAATCAACTTAGCACTGCAGGGTGGTAAAAGTATAATCGGGTCAGGGTACGATTTACGAATAAAAATGGACTGTATCATAATAGTATTGGTATAAGTAATCAAACCTCGATATGACCTGCACATAACTTCCTGTTTCTCTTAAAGTTTAAATAACAGAAATAATGTACTTACGTAGTAATATAGCATAAGTTATTGAAACAGAAATCGGTTTTTACTTTAATTATATTTTAGCTATGGAGGTATTCGTTTGGATTCCGAACGAAGTTCGAGGTGACGTATATTAATTAATTGTAATGAGCTGTTGTGATACAGACGAAGGCCGTTCTAATTAAATTAAATATTCTTGATAAATAAGTAAGTAACTTACTAATGTATTGGAGAGTTATTTGCATTTTTATGAAAACCTGGAAAAGCTGAGGAAATACACAAGTTGTGGATCATAATTATTCATGATGATAAAATTAATGTATATCTCGGGCAGCGCTTGTGAATACACACATGAGCAAACATGTTGGAGCACTCTTAACATTTCACAACGTAAACCGCATACATTTTTCGTGTAAAAAGTGTTTGTAACTGAAAATCCCAAATGTTGCCCACTTTGTTCGGGATTACGCAAATTTTATACCACGTTAAAAAGGCTATACCGTGTCGCGGGCGTTTTTCACGAGGCACATCAATACGAGATAAGCAATGCAATTTCGCGTCTCCGTTGCGTACGGTTTGTATAGATGTGGGTTAAATAAATAGTTTAGTAACCAATTCTGCGGCTACGGTGAAGCAACGTGTTCGAACAATAGCATGTGAATATTTAAAATCCGCCAGCTTTACGTGGCGGTGCAATCCGACACATTGTGGGCCCGCACACTCCCACGGTCTCGTCTTACCGGCTACGTGTCTCTACGTCCTCTGTTCTCATTGTTGATGCGGAACACGTGTGTTCGAGTGGCGACGAGAGAATCCACGACGATCAACAACCAATACGCACTACACTTACCACAACCTGTGACGTAGTTACAGTTTTTACATGTCCACCAGTCGTTAACCACCCACTTCGCCGCCGGCCGCGACTAATAAAACTCGACATTTTATGTTCACTTTTGTAAAGATTTTATCTACTGTGGATTTATTTGAAGACAGACACTGGAGTGGATGTTTTTTGCTAAATACTTTAGAAAGTTTTCAGTTTGATGGTTTTTTTCCGACTTCACAACTAACGTTGAAGGTGGTATAATTTACATAGCACCTTAATCACTTTATCTAAACGTTCAAGTCGGTGGACACTTATCTTTCAAGTAGTTTCTGAGGTTTGAAAGGAATGTAGAAAAGCATGATTCTCAGATTTACAGATTATCGAAATTCTCTTCGTACAGATAATTTATATAAAAATAATATCAGTTGCAAATACAAGAATACAGTTGGATTAAGCCAATTCAACGTAACTCGAATCAAACACAGATGTCACTATTGCATATACCGAGTAGCGATAATACTCCTACAAGTATGTATACCTTACAACGGTACTGTAGACCTCTCTCTATAAGTCCAAAACTGTAATTTTCTGTTATCTGTGTTGATACAATAGCCAAATATTGTAAAGGCAAATTTATCCATAAGTAACATTTATTTCGTATTAAAATTTCGCTACCAACATATTTGACAAAAACGGACAGGAAAGCAGTAATCAAAAAAAAAGAGTAAGTCTACGTCTGAACTGGAAGGTAACAAAGAACAGACTTCTTGCTAATCCATTATTCCTTTCTCCTATAAATTTCGAGGGAGCATTAAAACTTGTTCTGTTTTTTGTTGTTCAATGAAACTACGATTGTTATACTACGGACTAAGAAAACGGTAATAATAATTTTCTGCGTGTAGATGAGAACATATAAATACTGTAGTACACTTTAGTTCCAATTTGTGCTGTTTAAAGAGATCCAAGGTTCTATAAACATTAATGGTTTTCACGAAACTTGTTTGCCTCATCGTGCTTAAAGAAATAATGCTTCAAGAAATCTGTATAAACACACTTCTAATCCTCACTGTACAGTTATCCATTGTTAAGGAGCTGCCTTTGTTTTCTCCCAAGAATAATTAGTCATCAAATGGATCGTGTTTGTTCTCTTAAAGTCTCCCTATACACAGTTATACTTTTTTCCTCATAAATTAATGTACATATACCTAAAGCATGATAGATATCAATATCTGAACACAATCATTTTTTTAATACGCAAGAATTTACTACATCTCTTGTTGTAGTTTATGAGCAAATCACACTTGTCGTTATTTATGGAAATTATGTTATTGAAAGCGTATTGTCTAGTATTAAACGCTTTTTTAAAACTGTTATCGGTGTTATTTGTAAATGGGAGCCGCGGGTCCCGGGGCGGCGGCGCGGCGCCAGGCGCAGGCTGCGCGGGCGCACGCGACCTCGTGTCATTGACCGCCGTGACGCGCCTGCCCGCGCCGCGCCGCACGGGTGCCGAAGCCGTTGCCTTATTTCATTTCGAATAAAATTCGTTACTAAATTAACGCCACCTCCCGACGTTACGGAACGGGGGTTCCATCCTGTTTTACCAGCAACGTAAAACGTGAGCAATTGACATTCGATGTGACATTTTCTAACTACGAATAGGTATAAATATATATTTCATTGAAATGTATTGTAGATGCTAGAACAAGGTAGTAAGAGTATAAATATCTACCCCTATTAATGACTAATTGTAGGTATCTTAAGTGACCAAAACTAAAGCGTGGAAAGTAACGCTCGAGAGTCAACTGACGTCGGTCGACCCTTCAATCCAACATGTCACATGCACGCACATAAACTTCCTCACATATGTCACCACATACGATAAATAACTTATATTTGATTACGTAATTTTTGTTGTCAAAGTATAACGACCTTAGGGCATTTGATAAATATTATGTTAAGAGAGATTGGATTGAGCGCCGTAGTTGTAGCTTCCGAAGTTGTAACATAATATTATACACGGGAACTCATTAAAACAGTAAATCAAGTCCTAACCAAGAGCCTTCTGATTAGATAAAATCGGGCAAAACCAAGTATCTAACTTCTGAGCGCAGCCGGCAAAATAAACTCCGGTCGTTTACGTTTTATTTACATCATATAAATTCAAAGGAAAATGTTTCGCCTCTTTCAAACATTTTTCAATGAACAAATTTTACATTTTAAAGTAATCGGGAAAACGTAAATTTTGTATGTAAAGATAAATAAAATAGTAAAAGCTACAGTTATTTTAAAATTATGGTCCCAAAGCTTCAGTTTTCCGCGTTTCCCGCCAAAACAAACGTGTGACATATTTAAGTTATAATTTCAGCCAACGCCGCCACGACACAGCGAATGTCTAATGCATTTTCATTAAAGTATAATGATATCCTAGTCCGTTGCTTGTGTTAAGTTAGATTTAAAACGTATAATATGTATGCATCAGATTAGTCCTAGTTGCTGTGAAATTAATGTATGAAGACGATAATCGAAATCTTAATAATGATCTCGAAATACAATGACATTTTAATTTCATCCATGAACACTTCGACACAGCGCAGTCGAATGGCTCCTTCTCGTGAACAGGGGCCCGGGCCCAGGTAAATGTCATATGAGTTAAGTCAAGCGATAAAATGTTACAAAGAAGGCTGGTAATCGTAAAGTTGAGTGTTCCTCGGCGACCGTAAATGCCAAAAGTTTTATAACCGCAAAAAATGCTATCATGGAGGAGGTATATGAGCAACTAATGACAACGTTAGATCAGATGAGTCTTTGTGCTATCCAAAATTGGATTATCCATAATTTAGGATGTCTATTATTATTATTTATTATACCATTGTTAGACACGCATCTCCTCTTATAATGATATGATTCACACATCTTACTGAACATTGCGGATAACCAATGTATGCTGGATCCCTCTGGATGTTTTCCTTTACCATTATGGGTGAATATATACCAATTTAAAAACGCACGTAATTCTGTAAAGTCGGACGTGCATATCAAGATTTGAAACGTAGATACGCGGAGTGAGAGGCCGAAATTAATACCAGTAGTCTACTAGAAACCGATATTGTCAGTAGCAAAGCCATTTGTTAGATTGATAAACACGATACGTAAGAAGAATGAAGGTACAAATCCACTTAATCTGTTGAACAAACACAAGCTAACAAGATTCAATATTATTCTCCAGAGCTAAAAATAGCGGTGGGTGGCTAATGACAGCTAGTCGAACGACAGAACAAAAGCAGGTTATCCATATGTATGTTGTACTCGTTGACAATAACAATACGCTTAAAAGATTTTTTTTGTTACGAGAAAAAAAGCCGTCTATCTTGTCCTTTAAAGGAATGCATCCATGCAGAGAATAAAAACGACTAAAGTTATTTTGAAAATTGCTCAAAGGTTTTCGCGTCAATTCCCGTTTCTTCATTTTATGTGTGGTGTTTGAGTTTGGCGAATGTAGTACGGCTCTTGGTATGGGAAAGAATCCGATTTACATTGGTAAATATCATTAACAGCTGCAACTAATTCCATTTTAGGCCAGGTTTATAAAGCAAAATAAAGATCTCCAAGAGCCAGCAGAGTCGTCTTTGCGATTCTATCTTTCGAGTACCTAGGAGACTTTGAAATATTTAATAAGGTATTCACGGTCTACAAGATAAGTCGCTGTAATAGCGCAGATTAAAAATTCATCGTTTAATTCAGCTGGTCGGCCGAATAGCACTCCAGTCGTCTCCTAATTATACCCCCGGTTCTTGCTTCCTTTCAATTCAATTCCTGACAGCTGACGTTAAATAGACTGGGGGCTAAGGGGATTGCCTTTCAGTATACTGGGTCAACCTAGACAGCCGTTATGCATGTATCTATACCCGAGAAGCCATTCCGCGTATTACAGGCTGCATTAACGATTGAATAGGGTTGCCCTATTTATCAATCTGTTTAAGCATAATCGTCCCAATGAAGTGATTCGGGTAGATTTCATTTGATCACATAAAAATACTGTAGTAATAAGATTGAAAAACCTTATTTCAAATAAACAAGCTATTATTAGGACGTTACAAAGTATTGGTTGTAATCTATTTACCATTGCGCTGACAAGCTGATGTACTCGTATAACGAATAATATAATGATATTTATGTATGCACTGGCGCTGTTCACCTTCAAGGTTTGTAAATTTCCTCCTTTCTGATTGAAAAATGGCCACATAACTCGCTGCACTACTTTGAAAGGACAATTCATTGAATGATACAATATAGCCATTTTGAAATATTGTGCTATACAATACGTTGGTGTAAAAAATGTAGTCGGTCGCTGGCAGGTACCATTTAAAAAGAAAAATATTCACGTGAATTATTTTATTTGACCAAAGTTGTGTTTCTTTGAATGTTATATTACCTGCGGGGTGATCGACAAAGCCCCCGAGTCTTGAAAATTGTTGTACCGTCGTGAATTATGAGTTTAAGTTTTTCCTCCCGTGTGAGTTTGTATAAAGTTACATTTAATCAAAACGCGAGCCTGACTCTGTGAAATTACAGGTTTTAAAATATCTTTTTGATGTTGTCAATGATTGGTTACATAGTCGAATAAAAAGTATTTATATTTAACTTTCAATTCTAAGTTACTTTATACGATCCCTTGCATGTTAAAGTATGAACTCTAGGTTCTCAGGGCAACATAAGCATTAACAAGAAAACAGTAATATACTATAATATATTGTGAGGTACCTAATTCAATATTTAATATTCAAAAATTATTAATTCTACGATTGTTTAATGACGGCCATCGAAGCAGGCGGGGAGAGGCGAGTTGCTTTCAGAGCGCTACATTCGAATGAAGACTTTCTGATAAGATAAAAACAACCATGCATTACAAGATAATTTATTACAATTTAACTTAGTTCAAAGGTTATGAGGGTATATTACGTACGTTGCTTCCTTGCATAAGAAGATTTATAGTGAAGTATCTAACATTAAAATAATTTATTTAAGTCTCAGTTAGGTGTTTTTTCGGTTCATCTTGTTTCCTATACTAATGTGTGCACAGAAATTGTACACAATCTTGCTTAGATTTGAAAATTGTTTACAAACATACAATACGTCAGAGCTATGCTCATAGCGATATAGTGAACCAAATTATATAAAACATCTATACTTAATATAAAGCTGAAGAGTTTGTTTGAACGCGCTAATCTCAGGAAATATTGGTCAGATTTGAAAAATTCTTTCAGTGTTATTATAGATAGCCCATTTATCGAGGAAGGCTATATAACATCACGCTAAGATGAATAGGAGAGCAAAATCATTTATATGGCAAAGCAACGTTTGCGAGGACAGCTAGTTACTTATATATGAGTTGAAGGCTATTTGCTTATACAAACCTCTATATTTATTCAATAAAGGCGTTCTCAATTTTGTTTTACTTTGTGTCCAAAGAAAGCAACTGTTTAACTTCTCACCGTATTTAAACTGTAGCTAGAATATAAACGGAAGGCCACTAACTATGCACTAGCGAACCAATTTAACTAAGAAAGAGAACGCCAGTTGAAGTCGTATTTGAAAGTCGCCGGCGACTGAAACTTTGTGAATGAGTAACTGGAGAAACGCAGACATAATGCGCCTAATATATGTTTATAGCAATACCAATGTTGGGGTCGTGCGCAGAGAAATTTATAAAATAACCTTTTATAAAATAACGTAAGTCTGGTGCACGCGGGCTCTTGGGATATACGCACAGACATATACTGACGCCTTAAATAAAACTGACACCTATCTTCTACAATTGACAGTTTTCACAGTCTGTATTCTGCAATTTAAGAAATAAATAGTGTTCTGCAGTTTAGAATCTTAATGTTTTATCATTGTAAAGGCCGGTTCAGACTACGACACTATACATCGTCCACTCAGTGTATACATCGAATGTCTGTGTACGAACACGAGTGTCTGTAATTGGTAAATTTATTGTGACACAATATTTATTGTCGCATCAACCGCTGTGTGAACACGTTGCGTTTAAATGTCTAGTGTAGTTGACAAGTTTCCGTCATGTTTGACATTTTCATATACACTGCATTAAAAAAAAGACAAAATAAGCAGATTCACATAGAAACTTAATATGCTATTTAATCAATTTTTTAAAATGTAAATGGCATTCTGTAAATATTCCCACTGGGTCAAATTTGGCGGTATCCTCCTTAATAAATTGATTTCCTTATTCAAATACGATAACGCGTTTAACAGCTAAAATGTTACCATTGAAGGACAATGTATACAAATGTATGTCAATCACGTTCATATCACTATTACTGTCAGTGTAATCGCCGCTTTAGATGAAGCGGGGTTCACACTGAAGCTTAATATTCCATTTTCAAACAAAACTTCAATAATAAGACATTTCAAGAATCACTTCCATAGTTTTATGCTACTTGATCTTGATATTCAATAACAAACACCGGTGAAAAAGATTTCCTTTAATAGTTTATCTGTTACAATTATTTCCGAAGCTCAGCCACTAACGGTGATCAAACCCATATTGGGGAATTCGTAACGGTCAAAAACCGTTTAATTCAAGAAACACAACCACTGTTCCTATCAACTCAACTCTTAACAAAACAAAACTACTAAACATAGACTTCTATCGAAGGGCTTGTTAACATTTCACATAGAAAATTACGAACAATAATTACACAATCCCTTGAGATATCCGAGTAACAATGATAATACACATTCTATCCGTTCAATCTTCGGATGGAACAAAACGGGGCGAGGATTCCAAAATACAGTTCCTACGTTGATTAATTTTGTAATAATGTGACCGTTGGACAGATTACAATACACATCATAGATCGTTGTAACTAAAATGTATGTGTAGTGTACCAATTGGAACAGTAACCGGCGCCCGCGAGCGGCGCGTCGTAGAGAAATGTCCGACCATCGTTAACACTACCGCTGCCGTCGCACTGGCCGGGGGCTTCACGAGAAGTATATCTGCCGGGCCTCCGACGGAGACTGCTCCATGGGACAGTACGGACACTTCAACCTGGAATGACAATGATATCCTATTAATATTATAAATGCGAAAGTTTGTGAGTATGGATCTTTGTTACTCTTTCACACAAATACTACTGAAC
>DWQT01001848.1:0-15566 GCA_018244895.1 Myscelus amystis hages
GCATCAAAATCCGTTGCGTAGTTTTAAAGATTTAAGCATACAAAGGGACATAGGGACAGAGAAAGCGATTTTGTTTTGTACTATGTAGTGACTCTATAAAAATTTAAACTGTTTGTTCTAGTATCTAGAGACCGATTGACTGACTGACAGAGTTTCTGACTGCCAAACTAGAGGTCACGGGTTCGATTGCTGCCAAAGAAATACATTTGTGTACTAACCACATTTCTGTGTTCTGGGGTTTAATGTAATAAAAATATGTATATTATGTAATATTTATGTAACGTAGTTTATCACCTATTTGGTGACCATACTACAGGTTCCAGATAATTTGGGATCAGATGGCAGTGCGTGAGGATTTCCAAAGATATTATTTTTCTTATTATCTCATCATTTTAAAATTTCTACATATATTAGTTAAGGAAGACAATAGCTCCACATTTATAAACATTATCATTTGATACGTTTTTACATTCAGAACTTTTAAAAGTGACCGTTTAGAGATAAATGTATTGAAGTCTTAACAATATTTTCACGCAATATAGAGAGCGAATTACGGCACGTTGGAAAATTGCCATAAGAAAATGTATCCCCGACGAGGGTTTGCAGGCTAACGTAAAAGACTTCGAGATAAAAATCAGTAGACTAATAACCAGTGTTGTAATTTCGCCACGTCGGGATACGAGTAACAAATGACCCCTGTCCTCGGCTAACAAAAATTATGACCAACAGAGACCAATTATGTCGTATAAACTTCTTTTCTTGACAGTTTGTAATGTTATTATCATCAGAATCAGACGGAATAGCCTTTTCATGATATTATATAGTTGGGTCGAGTTTTGAAAAACGCAGAGTAATTTTGATAATTGATGACGAGTTTTCACGTCGTTATAAAAAACAGATTAAAAATTTAACGATGTTCAACACGAACATGACTCACTTCAGGGATTAGCAACAGATGTTTTGATATCTCGAAGGACTCGGCCCTTTTGATACGCGTCACGTGCCCTTGAAATCGATTTATTTGTTATGTAAAGAAATAATATTACGGATTGACAAAAAATCCTAGTTGAAATATTGAGTTGAGTCTGGTTTTTACCTTTCGCACTGTTTTATACTTTATTTTATTACGATACATAAATGAATATGTACAAAAGAAACTATTAGAATCGAAAACAACATTACCGATAAAAAAATGTTAGTATTACAAATTTTGTTTCTCTGTACGGTTACATGTCGTCGACTAGAACATAATTTCCATAAAAATGTATTTCACATACAGCTAATATCAGGCGATTCGTATTTCATTACTTTTATAGCACCCATAATAAAGATTACTCGATCTTGAGATACTGTTTAGAAATGCATTTCACGGATATAATTAATACGTATTTTATTTCTGACGAATAGCATCTTGTCTATGTTGAAACAAGTATGTATATACTCGTACAATGCCGCGTACAGTAAACACACGTTCGCCCGTGTGTCCTGTGTATGTGTGTATCGTCCTATATGCATTTCTGTCGTACTCGTATTTTGAAATCGTATTAGCCCCTCCGCGAGCTCGGGGCGTTTTATCTCTTCCGCTACATGAACGCTGCTGGATATCGTTGTTTCAAGACGAATCGGTTTGCACGCATGTCACGTTATCACAGGGAATGTTTCTGTACTTAAAACTGTACTGTACTATGCAACTATATATTCATTTGTAATCAGCGTGCGATTATATGTCCAACATAAAACAATAAATTATTGTAACCGTGACTGACACATTAGTTTTATTGGCCATAGTTTGATTTGCCCTTTGTTAATCGTTTATTCTTTGAATCGCGCTGGCCAAACGTCAATTAGCAGACTTCCTACGTCCTGGAGTAAATTATAATCATCTTTAAGGTTTTTTGGCTAGTACCTTCAACATCTTGAATACGTATGTTACGTAAGTTCTTAGCATCTAATACTCGTCCCAAGATCGACCTCGCGCCCCTCGCACTGGGAAGCATAAATCTACACCACTGGACTATCTTTCCCTTGTATCAGTAGTGTTACTTACATGCTCAGGTATAATGATAATACTTAATTTTTTTCAAGTAAAATGATGTCAGGAAAATAACATTGTGTTGAAGACAAAAGAATGACTAATGACCCGACCATTACATTACAGTCGTGAAGGCTTAACTGTTGCATATTATTTTAATCCGAGCCGCGGAAACAGCCGAATATTTATCACAACAATATTAAATAAGCCTAATAATGGCGTGACAAATGTGTTGCCTGTGGGCGACACGACAATACCTTGTATATAGCTACATCATTTATATATCTTAACCTTTCCCTACTGACAGCGACAAATAATCTTAATACGTATTCATCGACGGGATATTGCGACCACTTTTAATAAATTTCTACATACATTATATGGCTATTTGATCTGTTATCTCCGCGTATGTAGGCATATGACGTAATATTTTGTTATTTGTTAGAAATTATTTTTTTACGGTACGATTATTTCAGTGTTTTTGTTATTTATTAATGTACTTGTATTATTTAGTCGACAAGACTCATATTGTAATTGTAGTTTATCACAAAACAAATTTTCAAGAAAAAATATTTAGTCACATCGCAATATCACGATGACAAGCGTGAGAGGGTTAACTCACATTGCTTGAGGAATTTCGGAATTCTAACCGTCGTGTTTCTCTAAAATATATCCACGTGGCAAATTACGTACTCTGAAATTGAATAAATATTTAAATTTCGAATATTTCACCGTGAAATTCAACTTCCGAGTAAGACGAGTTGGATTTTTGTTTGCGTAAACAAAACATTAACATTGTACGCTGCCACCTTAATTATTACGTGTAAAATTAATGAGAGAAGTGGGACCGTTTTATAAAAATCTGCTTTAAGGTTGAATATCAGACCGTTGTATAGATTTCGTACTTACGTGTTCTATGTGCCTAAAATATAAATTTCAAGCTTAAGTTTTGTGAATTATTTTATTCTGGTATGTGAGGCAGTTCTAATTATAAAATTAATAAATAAATTCTATTCCTGCCACGTTAATATTTACTTTCAACTGAAAAAGTATTTCTTAGATTTTTTAGTTACTTAATTTTTATGTCTTTTCCCTTCACATCTTAGTTACATGGTACAGCTGTTTGTATTTATCAGTGTCACCGATAGTAGCTGAACTAAACGCCATGATAAGCAGTGAGACAGGCGAATCCAGAAGGGTTGACAGGACCATTTTGTACAAATAAATGGCAAACAATCCTGGAGGATAACATTATCCAAAGTTAAATTATGTATTCTCAGTTTCATATAAGGCAATTCTTTCTTAACTTTTCCACTTATTTAATAAGTTAACATCAACATTTTCGAATTATTATGTTTTATTTTATTATTGTTAATTTGTTATATGACTATTCATCATTGAGTACTAACCTCTTTTTCATTAAAGCCATACACATAGTACCCCAAAGTTTTAGATTGTAGTCTACCACACTGGTCAAGTGCAGATTGGCAGACTTCACACATATATATCTCAGTAATATTATAATATATGTATTTTATAACATTCTTTTATTTTATTGTAAATGGTAATAAAATTGAAACTCATAAGGCGCAAGTAATTTTGTTAAGTCAGAGGCGGCAGGATTTGAACCCAGATTCCCGGTGTGGAGGTTTGAACACGGCTCCTTATTTGAAACTATACCGACATGAATATATAGAATATAAAATACACAATAACATTCTATGTAATAAATGATATTTTATAAAAACGGTTACGTCTCAGAGGTCATATTATACTGTAGGTATAAATCTAATTCAATTTGTATGGTATCGTCGGAATGAATAGCTTTTATGAGCCTTTAAGGACTCACTCGTAAGAGGATTTCAATCATCCACGTCAAAAAATGTGCTATACGAAAAACGAAGTACTGATTTACTAAAGGGTTTTCGTTTTGTGAAAAGAAATGAGAGTTAATAGCGGCGAATTATAGTTAAAAATTAGTTATATTTATGGTACATTTTTTTAAATATGTACATAGTTCTTTCAGATTGGATACGTGTTTGTTCGTGTATTTTTGTCTACTTAGTGAGTGTGTGCACTTTCAAAATTAAGATATAACTCTACCATGTATGTTTCGAAATATTATTAATTAATCTAAACGGAAATGGAGGCAAGTTCTGTTGCTGACTGGATCGCATGTAAAGACTTCTCACTTACTAACGACGTCAAATTGCGCACCAACTAGTGTTAGCTTTGATCGAAGCAACACTCAAAGAGCTTTTCCACATACGTCAGAGACCAGTTTATGCGTTATGGCTCGTTTTGAGATAGATTTCTCAAAAATGCTATCTTTGTATAATATAGGTACGTCGCATTTCAAATTATATGCCAGTGATGTTTCTATTCAGTGATATTATGTAAATTACAGTTTGAGAAATTTGTTAATTACGACAAATCTATCTACAATATATTATTTTAAACTGTTTCAATAACAACATTTTTCATAATAACGTGTCTATTTCATACAAGTTTTTTTGTTTTCGCATTAGATTTTTACTTTAGCAGTTAACGTTTTCATATAGGTATATCAATTTATCCTTGGCTCAAAATCACTGCTAATTAGTTTTCGAGCGTTTTGGATTAAAGCGGAAAGTTGCATTGTTCACAATTTAAGCTCGTTCATTTGGTAACCTGGGGTCTTACAGTCGGTTACTGGTCGGTTCATGCACCGGCTATTTTCTAGACTGCGCGTACTTCATTAACACAGGTAACAGTGTTCATTAGCTAGCATGTGCTGAACTTATCACGTCTGTACTTATTTCACAAAATCACAGGTCGTATATGTCGTATTTGAACCGTATAAACACTGGATAATTGCGGAATGTACATTCACTGACCAATGTTCTGGTCATTCCATCTCATCATTTAACATGAAGCCCGACGCATCATCGGACATCAGTGACCCATACACAAACAACTGTTACTACATACTACTATTTTGCTTACTGCTACTTCTTAGTTTTTGTTGGTGACCAAGCTCCAGTCTTACTGGTACTATTGAAATTTAAAATCCAATTCCTATATTACTGATATACTGATACAACCTCAAAAGGTTGATTCCACATACTCGTCTACACATACACTTGTCACTTTCTTGTTCGTTTGCTTTTCTTCGTTTAAAAACTATTCCATACATATATTAGGGTTTTTAATGAACGTAATTAATATAATATCGTCGCTCACAACCACTAGCGCTACAAAGCTTGCATTTTTAGGTTATATACCAAACTCGTTTGCGATTAAATTAACAGGATAACATGAATTATTTATACGAAAAATTGAAACAAACTAGGCGGGTCATTGATTGGAGTTACTTTTTGACTGACGCAGTAGCTCAAAGGCTTTTACGCGTTCATCAAAGACTTTGACGGGTAGTTAAACGTTTTAATAACTGCGTCAATTTGGCGTTTCAATTTTTCCATAAAGTGTTTTTTCATTGCATATATCTTAGGTGTATTTACGTATTACATCTCTTAACTCGGCTCATCATAAAGAACATCACATCTAGCTAAGTAGGCTGGGCTCGGCTGGAACTAATACTAAAAATCGAGAAAAACTCGTTAAGAACGCCATATCTTATATCTGTACAGGCGCTGTTCATTAATTGAACATTAAAGGTTTTAATAGAAACTAAAAGGTTTGCATAACAGGTAATATTTACATTTCAAATATATACTATTTCATATATATACTTCATTTATTTCAGTACGGTATTATGCTTAATTAAAAGTCTCACTTAATTAAAATAAATTAATTGAACGATTTAACTTTAGCTATTAATAAGTAAGTTGGATTTAAGTCTGTATTATTCGTTTGTATAGATTTTGTATTTACAGAGTTCTAAAGGTGCTTTCTAACTCCTTTGAAATCCAGCCAATACAGTCGGAGTTTCTTAACATGGAGCGCCTATTTACCGTTTGCGATTGGTATTCCAAAGCCCTAAGAGCAATGTGTGATTTACCTAAGATTAAAAAATATTAGGATAAGTTTGAGTAATATATTTTTTATTCCCAGCCCATTTTAATTGTGACAAAATGTGGAGTAGACGTAATAAAGTCTCGTAAAAAGAGTAATAAAGTTTATCACGATTTGATTATTACGGTTTACCGTATACCTACGTTACAGTAGGCACTTCACAAATATTCTCGTCTTTCAGCAAAGAAAAAGACAACAGACATTCATGATCCGATTATATAATACCTTCGTTCATAATTTTACAGACATAATAGGGCTTTCATTTTGGAACTTTACGTAAGTACGAGTATGTTTCTTCTGAAATCTTGATCAGGAAATTTAAGTTACTTTACCAAAGACGAAAGATTTCTTGATAGATGGTTTTGCGTAAATATTGAGAAATACAATATGGATGTTATTATGTTAATGACGTATTACGTGGAAAATTCCTTCCATTATAGACATGTGTGTAGCAGGGAAATCTAAATATATGTATCTGTGACATATTAATTTAATCCTGTATACATACCACCATAGATAAGTAGCTGGCTAGATGTAGAATATACCCGACAGGTCAATATTTAATGTCACCTCGTTTTACCCCATGAAGTGATCTGATTATTATGATGAGAAAATGTTACGAATGTGTAGCATAGGAAAAGCTTGCAAATACACATGATAAAGTTTTATCACGTACGGACTATTAAAGTTCACCGCAAGCCAATAGAGAATTCTCCCGAATATTGGTTTACTGAGAGCAAAAAGCGACGATAAGGATTTATGACTCAATAACACTTCGATTATTACTCAAATTCAGAACCACACTTCACGGCTCGCTCCCTTATTTATGAAATAAAGTACATTTACTATTACATGCTTTGATATATAAGGAAAGAAAAAATAAAGTGTTTTATGTGAGTGACATTTTGGCTTTTCTTATTTTGTTGTAAGGAACATTGAAATCTAGTTAAATCAGTTCAAACGTACCTAGAGAGTATTTTGTATTATTGATTATGTTATGATACGTAATATGATTTTTCACAATATGTTTACTTAAGAAAAATATTTATATTATAACGAAATAGAGTATTTTTGTATAAAATGTAAAGGAATAGTCAGATATAAGCGGTTAACATTTACATTTTGTTCACTATCCATTTTACTATCGAAAATAACTATTTAAAGTTTGAATACCTCAAACTATTTTATAGGCGGATGAGCGTATAACAGAACAAGTTGAGATTTAAATTAAGGTCGTAATATTAAATTATATCATTCAATTGTTCGTTTATTGCCTTCCGTCGGCCGGGCTCGCGTGTAATGAAGTTTTTATTGCTATGAATTTGCATTTGAATTGATCGCACATGAACATATAGGTACACGTACATCAATAAATTTCGATTATCAAAACAGTAATTGCTACTCGTCGAAATACAATCTCACACTGATAGTTTGTTCCTGCATATTTTAAGAGAATGATACGGTAATTTGGGGTCATAGCGGACATAACCCATTTATAAAAGTTTCAAAAATTGAAAATTGTTGTTTAGCGCGATCATCGTAACATTGCTTTGCTCCCTGCACGTTAAAGTCGGAAGAAAAAATATCTCGTTTATTGACACTGAGTTATTTTGTAATATTTAATCTCTATGGCTAGTTCGTAGGATAGTTTAAATTCATAGCTATTTGTAGCTCCTAAGTCCGGTATCAATGTATACATAATATGTACAGTTTTGTTTATGAAGCATTACGCGTATGTCCTGAAATATGGTATATTTAATTATCTTCATAAAATATAAAATGAACTTATCGCAATCTCTCCATCGCCCAGGTCTGACGTAGGTAGAATCCGTTATGTTACTGTCGATATGATAGTAGAATTTTGGTTTTCTATTTTAAATATTAAGTCACAACACCATTTTCTAAAATAAATACTTCAAATGCAAATACATACCATGTACTCCATAATCGAGAGAAACAAAGAATTTTCCCACAGTAACTATTAACAATGGTCGAATATATATGAAATGCTAATAGCCGCTGTGTGTCGTGTATTTGAAGGACTGTATTAATCTGAAACCAAGTTACACGGGATTAAATATTAAATTTAATGGATTAAACATTTTAGCGTCCCAAGTAATTTCTCTTCACTTCGGCGTTTGTGGAAATTGGATTGGTTTTTAAAATGTTGGAGTTATTTAACTTCTTAGGGAGTTTTTATCCCCTTTTAAAGCGTTAATACGTAATCATTTCCTTTTTACGCAACTTCCTGATATAAGGGTTTTACAAGGGTATTAAGGAACCGGGTATTATTGACGTATCTGAATTCAGTTGTTCTAATGAATATTAATAACAATATCTTGGGTCATCCTCACATACAGCCATTTAATTTCACACTAGGCCAAGCTTGTAGATATGTATTATAGGTAGGTACATTCGTGACCAAGTATATTATAAATTATTTTTTTTAAATTACGTATTTTTATATTTATAATATAAATAACTTGAAATCCAGACACAGAACAAATAAGTGTGCATACGACTTTTTGTCCTGGGTGGGAAATCAAACCCATGACCTCCGGTTTAATAGTCAGGGTTACAGACCGTTAGGGCAAGGAGCCAGTCAGTAGGAAAGAGAAGTTCGACCAGTATCCTTAACATCTCAATAAATATTAGACCGCGAATACATCCGGGTTTTTGTGGCTGATTCCGCTACTTCTAATAGTTTTTTGATATTTTGCGTACATGATACGCTCTGAAGAATTATATAGCTTGTACACTTTCAAAAACGGGATTCCAATCAAGGTATTCTCTTCTATTTTGTTTGAAGAATAACAATACGACCAGACGTAACAAAAAAAAATTGAACAGTCGCGAGGCCGTGCCTACTCGTAACTGCAATTGGTTAGAAGTAACTCGTAGTCATGAATGCGTTCATACAAAACTGCTATTTTTTGTACGCATGGGGCATTTCGGTCATCGACCAACAAGGACGGATGCGACTAGACTGCAACTGTAGCTGTTCTCCGTATGTGACAAACAAAGTAAACAGATTACATTTTCGCAAACCTAAGCGAGCTTGCAGTTGTCCACGAGAATGCCGTTACAAATTGCTCGTATTAATTCACGTCGGTGCAGCCACATAATTGTGGTACCCGCGGCTCTAAAGCGACCCGTCTGTGGTAAGCCTAAGTCAATTTGTCTTATGAGCTATTTAAATTTATTGTATTCAGTGTCACATAATAGTGTAATATGCAGTTTATAAAAAAGATAAGAAAATCTTTTAATTAGTAATTTCGTCGTTAAAAAGTAAAATAAGAAATTATACAGATAGTTAGGTTGATTTTTAGTTTGTATGTCCAATTAAATAAACTGCACCTTGTATTTCACTGACATACCAAGTAAAACTAAATACATTAACACAAACCAGACCTAAGTTAACTTGATTACTTGCCCGCGGTCGAGAGATAAATAAATAACCAAAATATTGCTATGATACAGCTGTTTTCACTGAGATAGCTCAATAGATACGTAAAAAGAAAATAACAATGTTTACCAGAAGGTGGCATGCCTGGTCTTCACTTGATCTTCTTTTATTTGTCCTGCGGTAGAACGGATATTGTCGTGAAAACGCTAGCGGCTATTCCAACGTTTATTGCAAAAATACTTCTTTTAAATCCAGACACCGATGTTTAGAAGCATGTAGCGGAAAGTACAGCTTCTTCTTCCAAAAAATGACTGCTGGCCGCTCCAAAGCATAATTACGAGTATTCATCAACGGCATTTATATGTTTTGCTTAAATTATGTAAGTAAATCAAACAATATGATTCACTAGTAAAATATTGTTATAGTGCACATGTTTAGTGTGCTTTCATTTCATATTTATGTCTTGCGGTCATTGAGATTTCATCACATATAATATAACGGTTATTCATATATTACAATAATTATTAAATTGAGGCAACAAAATAGATGTAAACAACAAAGGATACAATTTATTACATTAAAGTTGGCCTTTAGCCGGGTGAAGCTCTTCATGAAATCTATTCCTGGTATCTATCAGATCAAACAATTATCACTTGAGGATAAGTAACAGTAAAGAACAAATAGTAGCAGCTTATTTGGGTCTTCTCTATATTTTCTTGGCGGGTGAGCGGATATTGTCACGAAATATTCCGTCGACGGCTCCTTAAGCAGTTTTTCATCTGTGGATATTTGACATGTAGTATCTATGAAGTTTATTAATATTTAATATATAAGCTTATGACTATATTACCAAAATTTTTGGGTATTAAAATACGGATACATAAAGTATAACTTTGGTTATGAGTCCCGTTTTGAAAGGGCGATTATTCTTTTATTGAACCACTCGATACACTGTAGAGCCGTTCTATAAGGAGTGTTTCTCATAAAAAAAAAGTAATTGTTTTCATGATGTTCCATCACGTTACCATAATATCGCTATTGAAATTACAGGAAGGCAATAAAGTTATTTGGATAAATTACATTTTTATGTTTTTTTCCATACTTGTTCATTTTTTGTAGGTATAGACAGATTTTTTACATATTTTCCCCGAAATCTATTATCGTCATATCAAATTAAATAAGTAATTTGTTATCGTGGACAGTCGATTTAACATTTCCATTTGGAAACGCCGCGGGTACTGTCGCGCGGTATTTGCTGGCGCGACGGCTCAAGCAACTGACTGATTGCATCAATATCCACTTCTATAGATATAGGTGTCATGAAATATGTGCTAGTGTTTTGGTTGTAATCTATGATGGCAACTTATTCTTTAGTTATAAGTAGCTTTTTACTATAATATGCCGCTTCGTCTCATTGCGTGATATTAAATTTATAGGGAAAACTAAAGATGTATAATATAATATATGTTGAGTGATAATTTGATATGACTAAATGCCCTTTTGATATCGTGGTAACAAATATCGTTTAAAAAGAACCTTACCAGACAGTAAACTATTAAAAATGTTTTTTTTTTAAATATGTTACGGGTTTTGCTTTGTGTTTTCGAGCTCTGAAACGGATTATCTCGTATGTACAAAACTAATAAAGGTTTCTCACCGATTCTGTTTTAATAGTTGTTCCTTGACACAAACTAATATTCCGTGTTAATAAGCGTTGAGCAAACTGTCGCTAAGCCGCACACGTGGCCGGATGTGAAAGCGATGACGCGGTCAATCGCCGGAGGGCGGGCGGGGTGGCATACAACTAGTAACTAGATACTAACCGATTATACTCGTAATGTCATTGAAAATCGCAAATGATACGCACTGCTTTGTACTACTAATCGACATAATTGATAAAGTGCATAATTAAAAGTCAACTTAAGATGTTAATATTTTATCTTCTAATAACACTCGGAACATTTATATTTTAAGGTTATGCTGGCATATAGATAAATATTATTGTTATATTATTCATTGATTCATTACGCACATTCTAATAGAACACATGGTGCTGTCTTTTATTTCAAAGTGACCAACAATATCGCGCTGAGGCGTACAAATTAATTACGTACATGTGAAACGCGGCCACCGACGAACGCGAGATATTAATAACATTTCCACGTAAATTCTGAAACACTAGTATTATTGATGTTGAATATTCACTATCATTCAATAAATTCGTAATTGGAATTTGGATATGCATATAATGTTTATATGATCATGTGTTATTGCACGCGCGACCACCGCACGTAGGTAACGCCACGCTAGTGAATTGTAATACTCGTAAAAGTATAATATTATAACAATTTTTAAATTTGTCATGATCATTGAATCCGGTCCATGAATTTATGTTTGAAGTTAATACTTGACTTCAAGGTTATACGCTGCTTGCAATCAGAGCGCGTACATCAGACGCTTAGAAATGACACGAGAAGAACGCTATAAATTCATGATAATTTTAATCAAAGTATCTATGTATTTCGTAAGAGTAATGATAATTTTAAGCAAAGTAATGATAAACTCGGGTGAAAGTTTTGCAGTGTTCTTAAGCATTCTTAGCATGTAACTATACTCTGAATAAAAAACCTAGGAAGATGATCAATGGTTGAGACGTGACAGTTCGCAAGCATATCTTACCCACTAATGTAAATTTCATCTTATTTAAATCTTAATGCGTTAAGATAGTTGAAGACCCCGAAAATTTATGTAAAAATGAGGTTTACAATAAGAGGGTAAAATTTATGAGTGGGATGCCCAATAGGTAGTGCTACTTTAGTCTACTGCAAAATTTTTGTCTAGCACTAAAACAATAAAGGGTTAAAAAGACTAGAAAAGGTAATGTTTCAAAAGTTATTCAATTTTATTTCTAAAAGTAAAATATTAAACACACAGTCGTTATTGTTTGTAATATTCTTTGTAATAAAATCTTTGTAAATTTCAGACTGTGTTTCTTTTACGAGTAAGTCGGTTAATTATTATTTAAGCCACGTGCAGTCCCAAAAATGTCTTCGTTTCATATTGCCTCTTAATCTCATCATTATTTGAAAATAGAGAATAATGAGCTGTATTTTCTATAATAATTATCACAGAAGTATTTATAAAATAAACAAAAATAAGATTGGTTTCTCAGGTATTAGTCAATGTCCTCGAGACTCAATACTGTTTTTTTCATTCCGGTTGAAAGAAGGTTGCACGGAACCAGCTCTTAGACTCTTAGGATGTGAGATTAAAACTTACACTGTTGACTAACTGCATCCTTCGAACTCGTTCCTTTAGCACGACGCCACAAGTATAATTTAGGGAGAAACATCGAAGATACTATCTATAAAACCTGATTAAAGTAGGATTAAATTATTTTGATAATATAAACAACTATATATATAAAAAGTAAAAACAATGTCTGTTCAACCGAGATGACCTTTTGAAACCGTTTATAAAGTTAATTTTCAAATTAAACATACAGCATGTAATATAGCACAATAACAAAAGTTCTGTTGAAACGTTTAGCAGAATCCGGCCAGGTATGCAAACAGAGCCTTATAACAAATTCAATATACTCGTGTTTTTCTTGTAGTTCGAACTTTCCAAGAGCTGTACCTTCGTAAACATAATATAAAAGTTTCGCGATAGAATATAATCCGAGGACTTGGTTCTTTATTGCTTTCAAATCACTTATAACTTTGCGGATTTCGAATCATTGTTGTGGCAATTCAGGTCACATTTCTCGTAAGATATTACGTAATCAGGTTCAGGATTTTATATTGATTTTCTTTAAGTGTACGTTCCACGTTAAACACTACATTTAATATTTTTGTTAATAAACAGCAGATCAGGGTTTTAGTCCCATAAATATTGAATATCAGAAATAACAGTATTTACTGCTAATATACATACCAGGCAGGCAATCAAACTCGAGGTACTCTTGTGGTGAACGTTTCAAAGTCGATTTACAGAATGCTGAATGGTTCGGTAAGAGACATTTTAAATATATTAAAGTTTTTATAAGAACAATGAACTTTAAGCAAAAAAAAATGTTACAATATAAAATAAACAAGTCAACCACTCGTATGTATGTTTCATGAGCATTCAACAGTAGATCGTCGATTCAGGCGTTCACAATAGGAGCAGTTTGAAGCGAATTTTCCTATTTCGATCCCATTCTACCAGCGAATTAAACGGACCCCTGAAGTCGAAAGGCTTGTTGAAAATTTGCATATATTGCCAGAGGCGTAGTCCTAACTGAGGTGCCTACAATCTTAACTCTTAGCAAATATCAGACCAGTTTCCGTCGATGAAATTAAGACAAAAATAAAACATCTTTATGAACAATGAAAAGAATCATTTTTGTTTGAAATTAAGTCCATGAGAAAGATTATGTAATATTTAATATGATTGATTTTATGGGTAACTTGATATAATAGTATAAATAACATACTTCAAATGTACATTTTTTTGAAACTTCTAAGTTATCTAAACCACAACATATGCAAATAAAAAGAGTAGTTACACTTGACGTTTTCTTATTTCATTAATTACTTTTCACACCGTAAAACTGTAGTATACAATTTATAGCGAAAGACTTTAAGTTGAAAAGCAGACGAGAAACATATAATGAGATTTCCAAGTGTAAACAAGGAACGAGGGGCGAGCACGTGGTTCGACTTGCCAACGAAAATACTCTGCAGCATAACGACGAGGCTATAGCAGTACGAAGCACCGATCGCCGGAAAATAACATTGTTAGCAGTAGGTACAGAAAACGATATCAAATGTAAACGTAACGAGAGAGATGGAATCATTATATCGTTATACAATATGAGAATTGTAACCGATATTCTCTTACTAAGCAGCTCAAATAATCAGCTATGACATTACATAATATAAAATATTTGATAGCCGTACTAAAAAATAGCTTATACATAGATATTATCCCCCCAGGAAAAGAAACTTAAAATGTGAGTGGATGATGTATAATTAAGTCTTTGCCTATGGATATCATATTTTCTTGACGAAAAGGTCCGTCTTAGTAGATATTGAATAACATAATGTATTATAAACATTAGTTTATTAGATGCGGCATTTCGATCAGTTGATGTTTGGTAAAGTTAAGTTGCCTCTCGAATTCTACAGGCGCTTAGTTACGCGTGGTTATAAGTAATTCCCGGTGGAAGTACCTATCCCCTTTACATCTACTTCTACCTTGAAACAATTGTTACTGTTACAATTTGTGTTTCGGTGTGAAGAGTGTCCATTGAAATCGATCAGATACTTAATACTATGGATCAGATTCGATATATAGTTTTCTACGTGATACTGCGCGCTCTTATGATTTGTTGAAGTCAGAATTCTATAACTTATCGGAACGATGAAACTCGTGAATGCTTTTCGGAAAAGAATTCATTTTCTCTTTAAGAAATTTGTTCCAATGTAAATTTGTGAATTGAGGAATATGAAGAGTTACTTCAGAATAACATTTGTTAAAAAAGGGGCGCCCAGGGATTTTTATCTATGTCTACAAGACCGGAGCTGGTTGAATATATAAGTTCGATGATAGGGTTTAATAAATTAAGAATAATGCCATTTTGTATAACTTAATTGTCGTGGCTTAAGTGTTGTGGGACTTTAAAAAATAAGGCATAATATAATAAATTGTTTGAAATTTAACAAAAATCAGTTAGATGTTTCAATAGGTCACATTCACTTGTTCGGTGCTCACCGCTGCGGCAATTTTATTTTTCTCGTAAACTTTTTATAACGGAAACTAAGTAAGCGAGTATAATGTATCACTTTGTGCTGCTGGATGCGGCGGATTCTTCGCGGTCGCTATCAACATTAATCTACTTTTTAATTCATCTAAGGACATAACTTCATTAGTCTTGTTGTGTTTTTAAATTACGTATCCGTAGCAACGAAGCGCATTTACAGAAACCTAATCGACTAATTCTATACCAACCGATCAAGGTAGATTTTATAGGTATAACAAGTAATGTAGAGATAGAATTCCCTGTTTCTGATGTGTATAGATATTTTTATATTAGAAAACCTGCACGGCTATGTGTTTACATAAAACTTT
>DWQT01001849.1:0-15564 GCA_018244895.1 Myscelus amystis hages
CGGTAATTTTTAAAGAAGCACAGCATAAAATTGAATTTACAGAACACCAAAAGATGGCATTATACTTTGTACAACGACAATTATTACTACGGTTTCAAATTGGAAGTCATATGCCAACTAAAACACGTGTTCGTTCTTTTTTCAAAATTATCGTTTCCGTGTATTGCGCAGTTTTATATTAAACAACAATTTACATACGCGGAACGAGCCCTTAGGTCATTATATTGGATTCATTGTTAATTTGAATCGTGAATTGATATCGAGAGTTTTAATTGTCGAGGCAGGTTTTTGTAACATATGTTTTGCAATTACTTGACTTGTTTTTTCTAATACCAATGACGGGCAAGTTGAGATCCCAATTCGTTTATTGATGTAATAATTATTCTCGTTCTGAGAGCGTGTGCATGTGGAAACAGAGAGTTCACGATGTTGTTTCAAATTCCAGAATTCCGTTTCTTTCATTTATTTATTATTTTTTATTTATTTATTTATTTATTTATTTATTTATTTATTCTTACTTCTTTAACTTCGGTCTTTAACTTACCTACTACTTAAATAATTAGAGGAAACACATTATAACATACATTAATGTAAGACTAATTTATATGTTTATATACGGCGATATATATGGTGTTTAGCAGGTGGTTACCATTGTACAGGCTGCGCCTAATTTGTGATTTGATGACCACGTGTCAATTTGTTCCGAGATATTATTATTATTTTGTTTTATATTAGCTTCCACCTCCTGTTGATCTGTTAAAAAATACATTTTTAACCCATAATTAAAATTGTATTAAGAAAATTTCGTACTGTAGGTATTGGTACAATTAATGTTAAGTCAACCTCGGTGTAAGTCATGTTCAAGGCATTATTATTTTCAATTGATTCATTAAAACAATTTTAATGACAATGAATAATGATCAATCTTGGGACAACCGACATCAGGCCTATTCCCATATTAGTTTTACATTGGTCCATGTATAAGTATTTTTATTGAGGCGATTTTAGTTTTAAAAGTGGCAACAAAGCAGAGCATGTGCTAAATGCATACATTGACTTCTATATATATTTAATTATGCTCATCACATATTACAGCCCTAAGCTCGTAAAGGTCATTGACCGGAGAACGAACGGGTCAATGACTTGTAAAACAAAAACCCGTTCCATATAATATTCAAATTTCAACGATGGAATATAAAATATAACCCTACCGCCAATTGACAATTACTTATTCAAATCGATAGCTAATTTATCTGTATGCATGTGTGTCTGTCTGTTTATGGCCCATCGGTTAATGCTGTCGAATAAATAAACAAGCGCCGTCGATCTATCGGCCGCGCTATCTTGCACTAGGCTATCAAACGTTAGGGTTGCCACTTCATAGTTTTTTTTTTTAATTTTGAAAAATTTTGAAGGCTACCCATACCAAACCCTGGACCGATTGTAATAAAATTAGATATTGATAACTTGAAGTCTGAGAGAATATAGACTTATTTGCCATTATTACAGAGAGATAGTTATATATTTCAAATAATTAATTTAGCCAATTCTCAATTATTCTTGCATTATTATATGCAATAGCGATTGGAGTAAAATATACATGTTTAGCCTATCTAAGGCAACTTTGCGAAGTTTGACAACCCTATCGTGCGCAGATGTTAGCACCTTAGATAATGTGCACAGTTTCGCATCGAACGAAAGGTTGACAGCCACTGTGTTTTAATTAAACTACACATGCTTTAATTAAAATGCAATTCTGTCAAATTTAATTGGACGGACGCAAAAGTCTATTTTAGATAATAGCTATATTATAACAGCTGCGTTTCACTGTGTATGGCTGTTTATAATATCAGGGTGTGATCAGGTGAGCCAGTGAAGCAGTGTGACTTTAATTTCCTAAATTTGTACGCCGCAAAATGCGAAATAAGGATTGAAGAAATAATTCTGTAACATCTTTAAATGTATCCATTATTGTGCAACTAAATGTCTTTCGTGTTTGACTTCAGTCAAACATAGGTGACAAGAACATTTCAAATTGGTTAATCAAAAACATTTGAATTTGGAACAAACTGCAGTAGCATTCATTGCAAAGGTTTCCTGCGCTTCGTCACATTATGGATTCATTGGTACAGAATTTTGAATAGGACTGTATTCTTTAATTATCCATTTTCTTTAATTATTATTATTTTCTCGCTAGATCGCTAACAGATTAAAGTAGTCGTAACATAATATAACATAACCATCACGCCAGGTCCCTAGCGGGGTAGGCAAAAAGCACTGACTGCCAAATATTTCTGTACTTACAAACATAAAAATAATTAAAACAAATTACAAATTGTCCTTACGAGTTAATACTCTACCTACCTTAATAGTTACTACTCTACTCGTACTTTAATAGGTAGTTAGAATCGTATGTAGAGAGTTTACATCTTACCAATTCTCAGTAATAATATTATAAATCACATTTGTGATTATTTGAGCTATTTCATCTAAACAAATCTGTTTGTGCATTTAGCCTTCTATATTTAATAATATTGTACACTAGCTGTGCACGCGACTTCGTCCGCGTTTAATTTACCAAAAAGTTATATAATTCTAAAATAAAAGTAACCTGAGTTACTCCTTATCACATCAGCTATCTGCCAGTGAAACTCCCATCAAAATCGGTGCAGCCGTTCCAGAGTTTAGCGGAACAGACAGACAACAAAAAATGTAAAAAATGTTATTTTGGTATATGTACCGTGTTTACATACATATGCATTTAGTGAAAAGCGGTTATTTTGATATTACAAACAGACACTCCAATTTTATTTATTGCTATAGATGTGTTGGGGCAGCGTGGTGTAGGTGCCGGGTGGTCGCGGTACGTAGCGGCAGGAGTACCGAGCGTTAATATATTGGTCACGAGTCATTGCAGCCTTCGTGTTTGTGAGATTACGATGTTAACAAAAACCACTGCCTTCTATTGCCTATAGTTTTTCTAGACCCCCAATTGATTTATCTATTCGGCCACAGACTAAATGTTACGTAGAAACGGCGAACGGAAATAACAAGAGAAGAACAGAGAAATAAATGAACTTTGACATTAATGACATCTTTCTTTGAAAATGTTAATATTTTTATTTCTCACATTGAATATATAGCGGACTAAAGTATTCATATAATTAAGATATTTTCAATAATGGTATAGAAAGCATTCGAACTTGATTGGTACACCTTACTTTAATTTTATACGACATGTAAACCCATTTTTAATCAATGTGTAGGGCATTAGCATTCCAGATAAAAGATAATGCAAACTCAAATTATTAAGAACCGTGTTCAGGGCTCAACTTGTCTTCCTCAATAACATAGGGCTGAAGACAAAAATGGACATGTCTACAAACTCAGCATCTGTGGTTCGGTACAATCGTATGCATAACGTACAACTCAGTTACTCGGGCTGTTAGCAGATTTACGATGTTGGACCCGAGCGGGGTGCGGATCGGCTAATTCATTAAAACATTCTGCACACACACCAATAAACCGTTGTACAATACGCGCTGCGCCTCCACAATGCATTCACAACCGCTCAATGTTACAACCACCTTCATTTGACACCTGTCAAATGTGACAGCGCATAAAGAAAAACAGCAGAACATTCAGCCGCATTATATAATCTGTTTAAGAAAAACAAAACGCGCAATTTTAATAACAGTGCTGCCAACATAACCTTAAAGTGGACGAGAAAAAAATATAAACACGTCCGCTTAATGGATGACTACTCCGCAGGTGTTCGGAATTACGCAAGTGTAATACTGTTTAATGTAGATCGCCATTGTGGCCATTGTATTACCTAATACATTAAGATATTCACCGTCACAGATAAGTAATGACATGGAATTAGACGTTGACATTTAAATACTGGCCGATGCAAAATGACAGTGGGGTTTTAATTTTTTTTTAATTGCACCCAGCCGTAAATGGGCAAATGTATTACATGCCAACCGCTTGATATCGAATGATGGTCGTAACGCTCGTAAACAATTCACAAATGCGTTTAATGCACTGAAAAACTTGACGACAATTTAAATGCCTTATACAGCCGTGCAAAGATAAAGTAGGTGCTGTGTATACAAATTTTAATACGTCACGGTATGATGACTTAACCTTTATGCGGTCTAAAGTTGTATTCTATACAAATATACTGAAATTATAGATCTGTAATTTATATGAATGTTTTATTCTGAATTATTTTTTGCACGTGCAGAAATTTAGTATCAAAAAACCAATTAATACATTAATTTCTTTCATAAGCAAGAGCAGGCTACTAATATTTCAGGAGTCTTATTTTCAAACTGAAGAATTGTAAGACAAACTTTTCACCCCTCTTTTATCCTCTTTATGGGTTTTAACGTACAGACTTGGTTAGTTTTAGATTTTTAGAACTAAACAAATGAGGATTGAAATGGTCGTTTTTAATATACATTTGGCTGGAAACGAGTCCTTTTAATATACCTATTCATTATATTGTAGCGATTATAAGTTCCTATTAAAATAATATGCACTTGTCATACCTTTTACTGTAAACATAGGTAAGTACATAAACAATATCATTACAATGTACTTTTTGCAATAAACATAAACTAATGGAATTAACTACATCTATTTCCTTTTTCAAATTTCCCGGTGAATTTATAATTTGTTTTTTCTAAACATCAAAGGCCAGGCAAAGGTCGTACTGAACGCAGCCAATAAACTTAATGTATGTTTAACCACAGATAATGTTGACAATAATTAAGGAAACCATAGATTAAGAAACCACAATCAGAAGTCGATGGTGTTTCGCGGGTTTCTTCCTCGTTCACAATAACATCGCTCATGCGTCAGTAATTTCTCTATTTAGGTAGAAAGTTGACCCGTCGACCCCTAATCTCTGGGTACACAGCATCATCGCACACTATGATAAATTATCTCGTAAGCCTGTGTTGCAACTTTACAAGATTGTTACTGGAATAAATCGGAAAGTCACATTTCGTGGTTGCGCAGAACTTGTTCGAAAGTTTCCCGCTTCACTTGTATCGCGAAAAATATTCATTACACTCCTATTTGATAACAAACACACTGATAAACTATACAACTATGATGAGTCCATGAAAACAAAATCAAATCAAGCATTTCCAGAATACGGTATCGGAGTGGAACTAATGCACATGTGAAAAGTTATTATTTTCAGTGCTTATTTTATAAAAATAACTTGACAAAAGCGCTTTTATTTGCGCGATTCGAAACGCGTCATCATTTCGTTATTGCGGTCGCCATTTTGGTATTTGCGCGCGCTTCCAACTGTCATTAGGCAGTGATGCCAACTTTGTGAAATTACAAGTTATGGTTCAACTATTAAATTACTGGTTCTTATAAGAGTTGCTATACGTAGCTGTGTTTTACTTAATTGTGTCTCTTATAAAGCAATTTGAGGCATGCGGCCTGTCTTTAGTAGAAAATAATTTCTACTATTGCGGAATTTTAATGTGGATTCTTTTATTGACAAAGCCATTTGTTAAATACATGTTTAAATTAATTTCCATCGACGTTCAATCGGACATGAAACATATATTTATTACAATACTTTTACAGTTTTTCTTTTTCTTTTATAAAACGCTCTACCTATTGCAACCGGTGATATTAAGGGTAAATTATAAACTATTGTGTATTTCTATCTTTTATTGTTTTTCCTCCCTATCCCTCTCACTATGAGAGGAGACCCGGTCCAGCAGTGGACCATTAAAGGGTAAAAAAAAAAAAATTGTTTTTCAAATAATTTAACAGTACTAATTTATTATTGTAATCGATCTATTTAAGCTATAACAAGGACCAATTCTCACAGCTGTAGGTACAGATCTTGGTCCTTTAAGCCCCTTATCTTAAATATTCTCGTAATCGTGAACCTGGTGCTATGTCCTAAAACAAAGCTCTGATAGAGCCCTTTGTCGCCTTTGGTCCCTGTAAGAAACTTATCGTGCCTTTATAATCTACTAGCTTCTGCCCGCGGCTTCGCGCACGTTAAACTCGGTGTCTTACCCTATATCGTGAAAATTTCCTGCTATAAATGGCATATTTACATTCATACGTATACTAAATTTCTACTTATTGCCATCATGAAATTCTGACGCGTGCGAAGCCGCGGGCAAAAGCTAGTTATACATGTGAACCTTCGTTTTGAATCACTCTATCTGTTAAAAAAAACCGCATCAAAATCCGTTGCGTAGTTTAAAAGATTTAAGCATACAAAGGGACATAGGGACAGAGAAAGCGACTTTGTTTTATACTATGTAGTGAAGGACATTCAGTAATTGATATATGCATAGAATTTTATTGCGATTTTCCAAACATTATTTACGATCGGAGCGGTGCATTGTCCGTGCGTACGTGGCGGCGGACGCAACAATTTGAACGAGGTAAGTTCAGTTCGTCCCAACAGCGCGATGACCACAATGACGGCCCGATATTGAAATACTTCGAACGGCCGTTACCCACGCCCGGAATATCTGCACTAAGTTGTTTAATTGAACTGAACTATTCGTAAAGCTATATTGCAAAAGTTTAGCGCATTTTAAATTTGGAATCCACGGTTACACGATGAATACGTGAAGAGTTCATTGACCCTGATTAAGTATTGTTGACGGAATGAAATTCGAAATTCGAACAATATTTAAACGGCCACGTTGAATTCTATTCAACTTAATAGGTCACATACATGATTAGCTGTCTATCGAAAATTCTATTTGTAAATTTGGAAAATGGTAAAAAATACTTTTTTGCAACGTTTGCTAGACATTAACTAAGCATGTTTGTAACTTAAGTTGTAACAGCGTAGTGACATTTCCTCATCTTACATCTGGGACTAAAAAAAAGATACGTTAAGGGCTTATTACACTACACACGCGTACAAAGACGGTAAATGTGGGTGTGGGCTGCCCCAATCTGGCGTTGAAGACTCTCAAATCAGCGTCCAGCGACTATTATTTAATAAAGGACACAGACAGACAGTTTTATCTGTACAAGACGTAATACGAAAATTGTATAGCATTGCACAATACATGCACTTCCTGCGGTTCTTGCTGGTGCATGTTGAGTCACCGCTAGGTCATCTAGCTAATGACTTAACATGCCTACTCCAGTGCCCTGTAATGCCTACACTGTAGGTACATTGAATCACGCGTGAATTTTTTTGGAACGAAGTTCCTTATCGCGCGTTGCTAAGGAGGCTAGACGGAAAAAAATGCAGACGAAAAATTCAAACGGAAGTTGTCCGACACACTAGTGTTGCCAGAAATTAAAAGAAAAAGATGGTATTACAATTCCTTCACTAATTCATCGAAAGGAACTTTGTTCCATCCGGGTGCCCCTTGACACCTTTCTTGTCTTTTTTTTTTGGTTTTTTAATGCTTGATTATAATATTACCCAACAACATTCATTTCAATGTTATAACCTCTTTCCATCTCATCTAAATATCTCTCCATGAACCTCTAGTACCATGAAAAAGCCTGTAATAATGATTATGTTTACAATAGGTTGTTATAAGTGGCAACTTTTTTGTGAATTAAGTACTGGATGATACTGGCCAGCTGTTTGTGAGACGTCCAAAAAAAATACGACAGAATTTAAAACATAGAAAATATTTGGTAGTTACGTGTAGAAGCAGATATTATATGAAATTCTAAGGGATGACACATAATCGTAATGTATTAGCGTATTTCAAAGTTCAGCCATTTTATAAATAATCGGTTACAAAACACCAAGGTTGCTACCCTATCGCGCCAGGTCTCCACCGGGGTTGGCAGTGAGCGAGTGCCTAACATACATCGACTAAAAAGTGGGAATGAACCTAAAACGATTCACAGCGTGTTTCCTTCACAAAACACCGCTTAGAAAGTCCCGGTGACGAAAACCACAATGTTTAAATGCAGCTAAAACAACGACCGAAGCTAGGCGCGCCGCAGCCGCGGAGCCCGGCGGGAGTGATATCATAAAATCACTTAACGTTAACGAGGTAAACAGTAGCGCACACACGCATTCTAATTCGTTCAATGTCGCGTGTAGTTTTAATAAAAAAACACCTAAATATAGATGTAAAATGCTAGATACGAGGTCTGTGTGCGTTTTCACGTGCATTCGTGTCACGGCCGCCGGCCGATGTCGCTCGCGCCCTGACGCTATCTCGGCCCGGTAGCTCGCGCCGTTCGCAGTACACAGTCTTCGTGTGAACGCTGGTTTCAACGTATGTTCACCAATTTTAAACAATAGGACACCACAAACCGTAGCTGCGTTAAAGACGCTTTGCGTCAGAGAAGAGAAATGATTGAAATTTTTTTACGCAGTTCGCTAATGTTATTTAGCAGCCCACGTTGCTTAATGTTCTACACGTTTAGAAAAAAGCACACCAGCGCCACTGTACTACGAGCGATTAACGGTAGTTTCCGCGGATAACAAGATGATAAAGTTCTTAAATCGCATTGTTGTTGTTTTGCGACCGTCTTTTGTTTAATTGCACCGTTTTTTTGGAACGCGATTCAAATGCGTCATGGAAAATAGCTTGTTTAATTAAATATCCGCGATTATTATTTATTTCATTGTTACTCGTGTTTACGTTATAAATTGTAGTTACGATTAGTTATTTAATTTTCTCCTTACTTTTTAAAATTGATTTACCATCAAGGTAAATTGTCGAATCGATTTTTTTTTGGGTTTTGATACCATGAAAAAGAAAATAATGATATTTGGGTGTTAAATATCGTTTTATCAATATTCGAATTGTTGTTTACGAAACGAGAATCATTTAACTTCTCATACAAAAAATAAAAATATAAAAAAAAACTATAAAATACAAACTCACCGTGTATAGTGGCAGTAGCGGCACGTACAGATAGCTAATAGTAAAAACTGACGTCGTTAGCTATGTGTGTGCTTAGCGAGCGACGGTGACGCACCATCCTAATGTGGTTAGCGACGCCCAGTGATAACCACGAAAACGCAGTCACGCTATTGGTCAAAATACCACCAAGTTGACCATGAACGTTGACTCATCACACCGGTACCACCCATTTACGTAACTAAACGACTAAAATTGACACAATTATACAGCGTTCGATTTATGAGCTGAAATTTTTTTATTAACGGATTTCTTTTTTGCCCGTTTTTAATTTTTTTTTTGCTGAAACTCCTTTTTTGCCAGTTTTTTTAAACATATGTGTATTTAATATATAAATGAATTAAACCATTTGTTATTGCATTTGACGGAGTTATTACGTGTGTAAAAAAATTATTGTAAAAAAATTCAAAAATCATTTCCATGATATACGCATATATCAACGTTACCCGTTGCTATCAGTTTTTTCTGTCTATATTATCTAACGTCGACCGGAGCAACGCCCATGATAAGCCAATGAGTAATGCCATTGGTCGAATTTTTATTAGATTTAACATATATCTAAACCATTGTTTAGATATGAGTCATTACTCATATCTGCCAGTTTACTGTAACGCATCTAACACTCTGGCAGCCATTTTGAAATATTGGCACAGCGCGCGGAAATCATTATTATTAAAATTTAGGAGGGAAATTGAATTGAAATGAAATAAAAATTTATGGTCTAAACAAAAAATAATTAAACAGATAAAAATGCGTTTTTAAATGACAGCGCCCGTGCTGACATCTAGTTGTGTTTTCAAGCAGTTCACAGCATATTAGGTAGCTATAATGGAGGCCATGTTTACAGAGCTGTGCCCCTCGCGAATTTAATGCAATTTTCCCTTTATTTCGAACAAGGAATACCTAACGTATAACAGGGTCACATTTAGTTCGTTATCCTGTTAATAAAAACCTATTAGCAATATACCTAGCGCTTCGTAACTAGTTTCCCTCGTACACTAAATTAAAATCAAATCACTAGAAATTAGCAGCGATTTACAATTTGCAAAAAGTTAAAATCGAAAAATCGTTATCTACGGACGGAATAGCAGTCGCGCGTGTAATTTGCGAGCATTAAGCCGTTAGTCAAATCACTTTATCTGGCCATCGTAATCACGTGTGGAGTAATTTGTCATGGTCACCACATTCGGAGTAGAAACGGATACCACTCTCTCCGCCGTCGCGCTGCTCTCACCGGACCTGAGCGTGCGGAAGGCGCGCGTCACACTCAATCATAACCACTAACGGGGTAGGTAGAACGTACATACACAGCCATCACGCCAGGTCCCTAACGGGGTAGGAGGGCGCACCGAGTGCCAAATATCCCCTGTCCTTACGAACCTGTCTAAGAACCAAGACAAAATGAATCTTCGGATGGACCCATATTTGTGCAAACGACGTCTCTGTCTCTGTCTCTGTCTC
The DNA here is from genome assembly GCA_018244895.1 of Myscelus amystis hages. Lineage (NCBI taxonomy): Eukaryota > Metazoa > Arthropoda > Insecta > Lepidoptera > Hesperiidae > Myscelus > Myscelus amystis. The sequence goes on from DWQT01001849.1 coordinate 10,374, forward strand.
TGTCCCTGTCTCTGTCTCTGTCTCTGTCTCTGTCTCTGTCTCTGTCTCTGTCTCTGTCCCTGTCTCTGTCTCTGCCTCTGTCTCTGTCTTAATCTCTGTTGCTTACAAGGTTGCACTCGACTCACGCATTCGCTCTCGTAAAGTGTATTCAAACAAATCACCTCGTAAATTTCGTTACTATTCGCGTGCAAGCGTCGCTCTCGCGCCATACGTCCGTCAACATTGTAACTCACTCATAAAACTGCACTCCGTAATGCTATTCTTAAAAGACGCAATACCCCTAGGGTAAGTACTATACAAGTGATTCGAAGTACTTTTTAGTATGTAAAATAGAAATGAGATGTGTACCCAATTCGTATAAGCCTTAATTTTAATCACGGATAATTGATTAAAATAAAGCTTAACTTTGAAGTGTCTACCATAGGTTAATGCATAAAGCCTATAAACGATAATTACGCTTACGACGAAGAAAACTCAACTGAATCAATATTCCCTTCATCGTTTTACGGACGCATTAAAATCTGATTGGATTGCAAATGGGCAAAAATATCCTCATTAAAACCACGTTACGGTGGCCTTTGTTGTAAAAGTGACTTTGGAAGTTGACATCGGCGCTTAACTTGGCGTTTTTGGCGCAAACATCAAATTGAAGTTAGATGAAGACCTTGGATAATGCAAAAGTGATATGGACATGATGTAATGAGAGCAGCATTAAGCAAGGCTTTTGGATTATCTGCCGCATGCAGTCGTCAAAATTTTTATGAAGTCAACATGTTTAATTTATATTAAGTCAAAACATTTCATTTATGTTAAGTCAAAATGTTTAACTTACATTGAATCAAAATGTTTAATTTATATTAAGTCAAAATTTTTAATTTATATTAAGTCAAAATTTTTGATTAAAATTAAGTCAAAATGTTTAATTTATATTAGCAGGCGATTACCCATTCCTGCTTGCCAATATCTGCAACCAACTTTTCATAGGACTGCAGAATAGGACTTTTAGTGTGAACACAGTAATACGTGTTAATAAATAAATTTTTGGCGAGTATTCATTACTACTCAAACTGCAGGAAAGGTTGTTACTATAAGTGCAGTTAGTTTTCGTTAGTATTCGCCCTATTAGAGGTTTGTTAAGGCTACGTCGCTAATAAGCAAACGCCTTGGTCGCCTCTGTTGTAACAACAATTGCTTCACGGTACAAGTGAGTATACTGGTCGAACTTAGCTTGGAATTTCTCAGATAACAATGGAATAATGTTGCAAGGGCCCAGTTAAAATACCATTTATGTCACATTTGGAATTAAATCGGTGTTTGAATGCAGATTTTCTTAGACAACAATAATATAACAATAAGAGAATAAGTTTGTATATATGTTAGCTATTACTTCCTATTTATTTTAGTTATTACTTAGAACATATAAATATCGATGTATAAATAAATAAATAGATATAAATAATATAAAATCAGGTTAAGTACTGTTTTTTTCATAAGATTAAATATAAAGATAAATATATCTCTATCAACGGCAATTCACGATGGAGGTTAAATTTACAAAAGGATCATTAAGCATATACAGAAGCCAAAATTTGCGCTCGGTCGCAATGAAAACAGCTTATTAACAGATTTCCGCTAAATATAAGTGGCGTTATATTAAAGTTGTTACCGAAGTGACGTTAGAAGTTACAGCGGCGCTAAACTTGCGAGTTTGCGGCGAAACATCGAACTGAAATTAGCCGGCGGCCCGGATAATCTGGATGTAATGGCGGCGACGGAATTATGAGAACCGGAACCGGATAAAGACGCATACGGTAATTGTATTTCGATTAAACCCGTCGCGATGTGAATAGTGAAAGTTGTGTCAAAATTGATTCAGTATGACAAAGAAGGTACCGTAGATGAAAATTTTTGAAGCATGATTTTCAAGATCTATGAAAGCTTTTCTTTAATAGACAAGGCATCACCAATAATAATAGTGTTTTTTTTTATTCCGTAACAGCGCGAAGGACTTCACAATTCTGTTGCAATTTAGTATTTTTAATAAATGTTTTACCAATTTTAGCTACAAATTAATTAATAATAAAACCGATGAGTTGTAATTATAGCTTTTAAAAACCGCTATACATTACAGACGGTTAATTGTATGTTAAAATTCTCTGACTCGAAAACATTTCCTTAAAACCGTGTACCCGCTTGGATCCTGAATCCAAAATTTCCAGAACCAAGGGCCACTCGTGAAAGCATTCCGGGAATATAATTACCAGGTTCTATTATGGTCTGATTTCATATTTACACAAACAATTGGTAGACGCACAGGAGTGACAAAGGTTCGCCGGCTACAAACCAGTTTAAACCGGTCGTTTTATGAATAATTCCCCAAAATTCCTAATGGAATTTATTCCCGGAAAGCGGGACGCGTGACGTATTTTCTAATCTCGAGCTCAAGTACCGCTTATACGGGAATTTAAATGCTTGTAACGGTGAATTAAAGATCTTTCCCGTTTTACGAATGCGGCTGATGTTGGGAATTCATACAGTTATTGTGCTTAGTGGCTTTTTGGACAGGTTTTTGACAATACTAAATCTACTTACTCGATTTTATATCTTGGTATATGATATCCATTTTGTTAAGGTGTAGCTAATGGAATTAATAATAATATAATCCTTGCAATGTATTTGGTTCTAGGTGTAAAAAAACATTTGACACGCGAATTCAAAATGGCGGCGATTCGTTTTTTAAAATTCGTTAAAATCTAAAGGATTATACTTCAGTAATACACTTCTGTTTATTGCACCTTTAATACCTCATTTTTTTACAATTTAAAAAGATTGTAAAGAAAACAGGTTAATTTATTAATTAAATTTAAAAAAATTATGAGAAGCAAGCCTTTTTTGTATAATTAATTTTTTAACCTTTTTATTTTGCTAACGGTATTAGTCGCTTCTTATACTAATAAAATTGAAAATCACTGCTCAAATTTTGAGTTTTTTTTATGTGAGCCTATAGTTGAACTCTAGAGTAAGAGACAAGGCGGCTAAAACTCAAACTTTTGAACTATAACGACTATATGAGATAACCGTTATAGTTCAAAAGTCTCTAAATGTAAAAACTAAAATTATATATTTTCTAGCAGACATTTGGTCGGCTATTTTATATCGTATAAAACTGGCTTAAAACTGTAGTTGGATAAAAAGTATTATTAAGTCTTTAACTATTATGTACCCGTCGGAACGGCTATTATAGGAAATTAATGTGATATGTGAACTTGGCTTTATAAAAGACCATTCAAAATAAAATTGCACATTATATCGTAGATAAGAGTGCAAAGAAAAATCTCAACTAGTTTAAAATACTGAGTAATTTTTTATACTAGCGCATCTTATGTAACATATAATAGGACTAAAAATACCATTATTGTGAAATAGATTCATTATTGATTAAGTTTTAGTAAAGATATTAGTTATTCATTTGCCACAAAAACTCGCATTTTAATCGACACACCTTCTAATTAACAACTCTAAACATTCTATCTACATACATATATCGTTGAATTTAGGTTCGATGACCTATTAGGAAAAATGTTACAAACTAAAAAGCATTTTATTAATGTATTCGTGTGGTTTTGCAGCTCGTTTCCCAAATTTGTATGCCGTAAAAAGAGAAATATGGATTGAACGAATAATTACGTAAGATCTTTAAATGTACTCATATTTATGCAAATAAATAAATGTCTTTGTCTAAAAGTAGGTTTCAATTTTGTGAGATGGGTTCCCAAAAATAAAAAAAGAGGTTCGAAATTTTCGGGAAGGCGCAGTGTTTATCGATGTTACCATTTTTTATCGAACAAACTTTGTCAAAAACAAAAAAGCTCCGAACAGACACCGACCCAGCATCGACACTCCAGCGATACAGCCTTAATACCTACAATATCCATGGAATTGTTCACAGTGAAAGCATTCCGAATAATGGTGGATACCACAGAACATTTAACGGCTAGAAATGGACTAACAAAATGGCTGACGGACTAAGCCATCAATTAAGGGGAGAAAGGAACAAAAATAACATAACCTAACCAATAAATGCTCTATAAATATAAACAAGCATGCTAAATAGGCATGCATGTTGCACGCATGACAGAAAAAAACACGCAGACGGTGCAAATGTGGACAAGTCCGTACATGAAAAGGATCTACGGAACGAAAGGATTACATACCAATTGTTATTTTCATTGTTTTTTAAACATTACTAATATCATAATATTTTCTTTCATTCCTTTTTTCTTTCTTTCGGTCTAAATAATAATAATGAGCGCAGCTGGGTAAAAATCTCCGGGCATTTAAGTGGATAATTCCAGTATTTGAGAGGATAATTTCTCTCGTACATCCAACGCTAATTGGTGATAACGGTAGCTACAAGGGTAACTCGTAAAGGGTTGTTTCAACCAATCCCACGGCACGAAATGGTTGAAAACTTTCACCAACTCAACATATTTAATGCACACTATGAATTCTTATTAAACTTGTATTTAAAAAAATCTCAGCAAAATACTTTTTACATTTTGGAATGAAAGTAATTGTAGTTTATTTTCCAATTCTGACATTTTAGCATTAAGAATACGACCTAATAGATGAAAGCTTTCATTAATTCAATTGTAAGCCTTCACATCCAGACTTTTCTTCATTTGTTAACCAGACTTGCTCGCCAACCAACCTGAGTCTCTTTACCAGTACACCTGCGATCTTTGTCAATTCTTTCTTTATCGTCCCACTGTTGTCTGTCCTGCAATAGCGGACCACCTGGAGTGTACTCCACCATGCTGGCGTTAAATGTTTTTAAACAGACTTTAAAGCGTGCGACGAGTTAAGGCATTTCACTTAACCATCTTAAAAGGTGCTCTCCAAAAGCACGGATGTAGTTTATTTATTGCCATATCTCCTGGTTCTATAGTCTGTGGCACCATTCAGATATTGGGCCCTTGGATGCGACAAACCTTTATAGACATCTTCATTGAACTCGGCGACCTTTTTTATCGTGAATTTACCCCCCGGACGAATATTAAAAGGACGCAAAGGTCACGGCCTGATTGTAGGCGAACCATTTAGTAATATCACTACATAGTATAAAATAAAGTCGCTTTCTCTGTCCCTATATCCCTTTGTATGCTTAAGTCTTTAAAACTACGCAACGGAT